>JAKCPI010007368.1:0-21076 GCA_023213315.1 Euborellia annulipes | reverse complement strand
AAGCGTTGTAAAAAACCAGCTTCCGTTTTCTCTCAAACTACTTCAATTTATTTGCAAATATTTCAACTCCTATACAGAGGGGCAATCATCAGTGCATATCTGTGAATTTGGGCAATATATTTAAGTTTTTTCATTTTTACAATTTGAAAAATTTGTTGTTACATGTTATTTACTCACATTTATGAGATTTTGTCAATTTGGTAAAAAATATATTTGAGAAACCAAATTGACACACATAGTGTCGAAATGCGTATAAAATCAATAAAATGAATTGAAACAATAACCTTGTGTATAATTTATATTACCTATTTAAATATGTTTCAACTAGTGCCAACGGTCTCCAGTATCAATTTAACAAATTGACAATCTCTATCATAAAATTCATGTGAGTAAATAACATGTAACAACAAATTTTTCAAATTGTAAAAAATGGACCCCTGGAGCCGTCTCAGGTGGTCACGCCCTCCCTGCGGCGGACCCTCGCCCATAAAGTTCTCTATAATTTCGTTTCAAAATTCCAGCGGGATGTTGGTCAAACAGAGCGTGACAGACGGACGGACAAGTTATTAAATTTATGCAATAATTCTATAAATGTCAATCCATTCCTATTAATCCTAGATATAATCTCTAGAGAAAGGGCGTAGTATTTTACGTAGTTGTTGTTGTTGATGTCCCTTCTTTCCCCTATGTCCAATCGCTGGCGCTTATAAATGCAACATCTGTCGAAATGTGACAGCTGTCAAAAAGGACTTCATTTGAATCTAATTAACTTATCATCTCTCACTTGACAATCTTGAAGAGGGAAAGAGAGACATTAAAATCCCTTATTCTTGATGGAGCTTTTATAAACATGTATGCTAATTTGCTAACAATCCAATTTTGCTTTATAATAGACTAACTAACATGACAAAAAAAGTAACGTACTTTATTTCGAGATACGTATAAAGAAATTAGACAATTTCTATACTGGCTGTGAATAATGAATACACCTAAGCCCTCCTGAGATTAGAAGCAGGTTCTACCTTTTTTTTTTCCTATATAGTTTAGACATCAAATCAAAAAGTTTGTAAAAAAAAAGAATCAATTTGTAGTCTTAAAACTTTTCAAAAAAAAAAAAAAAAAAAAATGAAAGCTTTTTTTTCTAACTCAATTTAAATTCTTCCTCTTCTATTGAGGAACATTTTCAGAATTACAATAAGATTTTTTTTTCTTGATTAAACTTATTATTATTATTGTTCTAAACTTTTTATTTTTATCACTATAGGTCTAAATTGAGGGGAAAAGTTCTCAAAACCTGCTCTTTCTTGATTTCAACAAATCTTTTTATGTTTTTCTAAGTTTTGTTTATTTTTTCTACACCCATTACAACCAAGAGTTGTTAAATTTTATAAAAAAAAAAAAAAAAAATATATCTCATTGGAGTATTAAAATTTGGTGAATATTGAATCAAATTCTTGGAGATATCGTTTATTTTTGGAGATCTCTAAACTAAACATAGCCAGAATGATTCACAGTGTGATTGTTGACTTGTGGATTCTTAAAAATTTTCATTAGTATATTTGGACCATATTATGCATTAGTGTGTCAAGCGCCAAAAAAAATTTAAAATTGATTTAAGCACGGAATATTGTTTCAAATGCTATAATTAATAGTATTTTTTTATGAATCCAATCAAAACAAAAAACTAACAAATTGAATGAGCTTCTTCACACTGTAAAAAAAAAAATATGAATTTTCATTCATATCTCATAAACTTTGGTGGTTTAATTTTAATAGACCTAGGATATGAGTTAAAATTAATATACAAGTATACGCTTTTAAAAAAATATGAATTTTCCTTCTTTTTCACATACTTTCGTAGTTTAATTTTAATACACCCAGAATGTGAATTAAAAATTAATATAAAAAAGTTTATGAACAAATTACCAACTTTTAAACTTATCTTTTCTTTTTGTGTGCCGCCAAATTTTGAAATCGTTAAAAGTGTACCGCGACAAGTTGAGAATCACTGGTCTAAACGTTCTCAAATAACTCGACTACCTCAAGGAATTTTTATTAATATTATTTTATAATTATTTTAAGGAAACTTGAAATTATTCTTTTTTAAAATTCATTTCCAAAATCTATATTGATTAAATTCTGGTTTGAAAATCGCGCTCTAAACTATTTAAATATTTATGAAGTCATACTAATTAAATAACTTTTATAAAGTAATTCAACTAAATAGCTATAGACATTAAAATTAAAATTAACAATTTCACCAAACCATAATTAATCTTAAAATATACAAGAAATGGGTTAAGTTGGCACCAGGTTGGCACCAAATTCTGTTTTTGAAGTAGCTGATTTAACGCATAGATAATTGAACGTGTATTATTATTTAAAATGAAATATAAATATTTAATCAATATATTGAAATAGGAACATTTTAGTAACAAAATCGTAAGTATTGAATTTGAATTTTTTCATTGAAATTTTTTTTTCTCAATTTCAAATCAATTATTGTTTGTCATTTTTCAGGTGAGGTTAGTCTCCAACCTGGGAATAAACTCCAATCATACTGCAAAATGAAATGTAACTCTTTATTACTTCTTAAAGAAGATGAAAATCGACATATTTTTTGTATTAAATTATTAAAATGATTTGTATTTGTGTTTAATTTACTTGGAAATGTATAAAAAATTTATCTTTTGATACAAATTTATTATTTTAATACTTTAATTTGTTTTATTATTTAGTAAACTTGTATATTTTAACATAATAGAATTTTTTTTTAATAAATAACAAAATAAAATAAATAAAAAAACTATTATTTCACCTAGACCACTCACTTTCCCTCAAAAGTATAAACTCGTAAGGACTTTAATTTTTGTTTATTAAAGCTTTTGTGGTTTGAAATATTATTATTAGGAGAATTTTTAATTATAGACCATATATTTGTATTAAATATTTATTAAAAATATATATATTTGTACAGTATTTATATATTTTTAATAAATATTTAATACAAATATGTGGTCTATAATTAAAAGTTCTCCTACTTTCATTTTTCACAAAAAAGTATATTATTTCTCATAAACCCGTAATTTAAATTTCATATACCAAAAATGAATTTATTCATATACCCGTAATTTAAATTTCATATACCAAAAATGAATTTATTCATATACCCGAAAATGAATTTTTTTCTATATACCCGAATATGAAAAATTTCATATCTGGGTTTAGAAAATTCATTTTTGGTATATGAACTTTCTCATATACCCAAAATGAATATTCATAAACAGTTTGTGTAACAGACTTCCTATACATGTGTATGAATCTGGCTCGAAAATTTTTAACAGTGCACCTAAGACGGATGGTCGGTCAAAAAAATTATAAAAACGTTGTTTCTATTTTAAATTTAGTTTAGAAACAACGTTTTTATAATTTTTTTGACCGACCATCCGTCTTAGGTGAAGAAGCTGCAAAGTCACTTCAATTTGATAAAAATCTCGTCTGAGTCAGCATATGAAAAAAAACTTTAATGTTAATTTTCTCAAAACTCCGTAGCTGGCGCTTGACACACCAATGCGTAACATGGTCCATTTATGCTATTCAAATTTGATATGTACACATTGTATATATGAAAAAAATTTTTAAAAATTTAATTAAAAATCTGGTTTGATTGATCGCACAGCACACAACTTTCTCTTACCTTTGGTAATTGAAAGTTATTTTCTGTGCTTGTCCTTAATTAATATTAAAGTAATTAATTGCTAGTATTACTTACTCTTTTAATATTAATAAAAAAAAAATTTCTGTTCTAAATTGTGACTCATGTTGTTTCGAAAAAAAGGATGTTTTCAAAAAAAATTTATATAATATCTAATATTTATTAAATCTGAAAATCCAACATTAAAATTTAAAAAAAACGTATAAAATTTAATTAAAAAACCCAAATAAGGAAATATTGTAGGCCTATGTTACTTAATGAAACAATCTGCGTTTATAAATTGGCTAGCAATATATGTACCATAATGATGATCCAAGAGGGTTCTGAAGAAGGCTATAAGCCGAAAAGATTGAAAATGGCCAAAATCGTAAACCATTGAAAAATAAACTAATATCTCTAAAAATAATTTAATTTTTTACAAAAACCTGACCTAACATCCGTCAAAAAATCGATCGTGAAAATAAACTATCTATAACGCTCAATGCATTGGGGTCTAAATTGTTTAGATACCCATTAAATTCTATTTAATACAATAAGCTTATTATTGATACTTTCATCGCCCAATGCTTATGCTTCTCCTTTTGTTTTTATTTTCTTCCTGGCTGCATGTGACTATTGGTCATTATAGGTCTTCGGACCTTATGCACCCATTCTAAAAAAATCTGGTGTGACTGGCGCATAGCACACAACTTTCTCTTACCTTCGGTAATCGAAAGTTGTGCACTGTGCTGGTCACACCAGATTTTTTGGTGTCGACATGTATTTAGTTCCCGGCAGTAGGAAATATTTGAATTCAGATGTAAAATTTATAAGTATGGGAAAATATTTATATTTTGTTACCATGGCAACCATTTCTCCTATCTTTCCTATGAAGCACAAGAGTAAAGTGTGCTTCAAACAATTTTGAGGGCAAAACGAGAATATACATTTGAAAGAGCATCTAAAAAAATAATTGATTTTTGAATTTTAATCAAAATCGTTAGAGCGAATTTTGAGAAAATCGAAAAAAACTGAAAAAGTGCATCAGTAAAGTACTAGTACTCTTTTGGCCGATTTTGATTAAAAGCTTATTTTTCCGGTCCCGGGGGGTGTTTAACTTTAAATATAAAATTTCAGCCTCATAGCTCAATTCCTTCATGCTTAAAAGTGAACACAGCCACACACACACAGAGACAGACCATGTCGCGAAAACCACTTTTTTTGGATTCAGGGGACCTCAAAAACGTGAAGATCCATCAAAAGCTCGACATCGAATTTTTGACATGAATCCAATACTTTCTCTCTATATATATATTACATATATACATAGGTAAGAGAAAGTAAAAAAAAAGTCCACAATTCACCTAATCTTTCCTGTTTTGGGAATTTTTTAAACTATATAGGCTACTGATATTTAATCTCGAAATTTTTTCAGTCAAGTTTAAATTCTCTTCCTCATATAACATACGAATCACGCATACACGCACACAAAAAAGCAATAATAACTTTAAAAAGTGTCAAACCTTTATTTAATTCGAGTGTTTTTTTGTTTTGTTTTTTTTTAATGAAATCCCTCTCCCTCTTAAAAGTCCTTGAGAATAAAGGAGAAAAAAAAAGGGCGTCTGAAGGGTGCAAAGCCACAAAAAAAAAGGGAGAGAAAAATAAAGAAGAAAAATCTCGTAAAAATCAAACACGCACCTTGATTTCTTTTCTTGCTAATTGCTTCCATGTTTTTTTTTTTAATTCATAATGTTTTAAAAATAGAGAAATGTTGTTGTTTAGTTATAATCAAAAAGGAAGGAAGGAATTTCCATCCTAATATTTTCATATATTCTCTACTATTATACTACAAAATTCACCAAAATTAAATTTCTCTCGCTTTCTCTTAAAAAGGCCTTTTAAGTACAATTAACGAGTAGTTCTCAGAAAAAAAAAATTTAATCAACGCACATGCATAAATTTAAATAGTGAGATACATAAACGGAATTTATTATTTTATATAAATATTTGTAAGCTTTTTAATGAAACGCGCTTACATGCTTTCGCTTTTACATAGTCTTAAAAAAAAACTTAAAAATACCAGATGGTTTACGAAATCGCGTTTATTAGACATTCCTTAATTCAATTAAAAATTATAGTAATTATCAAGATAAATATAGATAATCTTAAAAGACAAGGGATGTGGACTTTATCTTTTAATTTTTTTTTAAATAAAATATTTACATAATAAATCCTAATAGTCCGTTTAAATCAGGTATGTGTAACCTTTAAAGGACTGTGGGCCGGATTAGACAAAAAATTTTTTAAATCCTCAAATGTATGTAGGCCTACTTACTAATTGTCCAACTATTGGGGCTCCGTGTGGACATGGCAAGGAATGAAACTTTAAATTAATATAAATTAATAATAAAAACCAAAAATAAATTTATTTTATTAGCTTTTTAAAAGAAGACCTATTTCAATAATAAAATTATTTTTATATAATTAAATATTTATTAATTCATATATCCGAAAAAATAAGAGTGTGCCGCCGGAAGTCGAACCACGGATAATCCAATTTGTATCCGTGGTTCGACTCCCGGCCGCACACCCTTATTTTTTTCGGATATATGAATTAATAAATATTTAATTATGTAAATTTCCGTTTCGCAGCTCACATACGCGATATATATAATACAAGTTGAGAAAGGCGCGGCTTCGCCGCGCCTATCTCAACTTAGCCCTGGCGGGCGGCGTCTCGATACGTGATCAGTAGTTTTTCTCTTAATTTTAAAGCCCATCTTATTTTTGCCTAAATGAAAATACAATGAATCAAGTTTAAAATATGAGTATTCGCCCTGCCCGGCCTCTGGGTTTTGAAGGCCATGAGAAAATTACGGGCAAGAAGCAAGCCTAAATTTCCCTTTAATAAACTGATTCGAGCCAACGTAGCATGCAAATGAAATCAGGCGGACAGAGACCTATTAAAAAAAATCAAGAATTTTAAAATAAAAATTTCGGGGGTGGGACAATTACACAAAAAGTCTTTAAACTTTCAAACCCCTTGATAGATATTCATTCAAGAATTTTAAATCCAAAAAAGAATGTTAAAATTTGAAGAAACAGAACAACTAAAAATTTCGGGAGGTGGGGGGCAATTACACAAAAAATCTTTCAACTTTTAAATCCCTTGATAGATATTCATTCAAGAATTTTAAATCCAAAAAAGCATGTTTATATTTGAAGAAACAGAAGAATTAAAAATTTCGGGGGTGGGACAATTACACAAAAAAGTCTTTAAACTTTCAAACCCCTTGATAGATATTCATTAAAGAATTTTAAATCCAAAAAAGCATGTTTATATTTGAAGAAACAGAAGAATTAAAAATTTCGGGGGGGGGGGGGGGGGGGGGGGGCAATTACACAAAAAATCTTTCAACTTTTAAATCCCTTGATAGATATTCATTCAAGAATTTTAAATCCAAAAAAGCATGTTTATATTTGAAGAAACAGAAGAATTAAAAATTTCGGGGGGGGGGGGGGGCAATTACACAAAAAATCTTTCAACTTTTAAATCCCTTGATAGATATTCATTGAAGAATTTTAAATCCAAAAAAGCATGTTAATATTTGAAGAAACAGAAGAATTAAAAATTTCGGGAGGGGGGGGGGGCAATTACACAAAAAATCTTTCAACTTTTTAAATCCCTTGATAGATATTCATTCAAGAATTTTAAATCCAAAAAAGCATGTTTATATTTGAAGAAACAGAAGAATTAAAAATTTCGGGGGGTGGGACAATTACACAAAAAAGTCTTTAAACTTTCAAACCCCTTGATAGATATTCATTAAAGAATTTTAAATCCAAAAAAGCATGTTTATATTTGAAGAAACAGAAGAATTAAAAATTTCGGGGGGGGGGGGCAATTACACAAAAAATCTTTCAACTTTTAAATCCCTTGATAGATATTCATTCAAGAATTTTAAATCCAAAAAAGCATGTTTATATTTGAAGAAACAGAAGAATTAAAAATTTCGGGGGGGGGGGGCAATTACACAAAAAATCTTTCAACTTTTAAATCCCTTGATAGATATTCATTGAAGAATTTTAAATCCAAAAAAGCATGTTAATATTTGAAGAAACAGAAGAATTAAAAATTTCGGGAGGGGGGGGGGGGGGGGCAATTACACAAAAAATATTAAAACTTTTAAATCCCTTGATAGATATTCATTGAAGAATTTTAAATCCAAAAAGCATGTTTTTATTTGAAGAAATAGAAGAATTAGAAATTTCGGGGGGGGGGGCAATTACACAAAAAATCTTTCAACTTTTAAATCCCTTGATAGATATTCATTCAAGAATTTTAAATCCAAAAAAGCATGTTAATATTTGAAATTGAAGAATTTTAAATCCAAAAAAAGCATGTTAAGATTTGAAGAAACAGAAGAATTAAATTTTTCGGAGGGAGGGGGGGGCAATTATACAAAAAATATTTAAACTTTTAAATCCCTTGAGGCCCTCGGGGCATGGCGTAGAGGTTAGCGTGCTAACCTTGTATACCAAACGTCGTGGGTTCGGACCCCAGGCAGTCCGATGATTTTATATAAGGCATTTGGATACCAAATGGCTTATATAAGAATGCCTGGACCCCAATATGTATAATAATAAATAACGGATATCGTTTAAAGTCTTAAATGGCCTAAGTTGCCGAAAAGACTGTGTGAATGTGTGTGTGAGTGTGAGTGTGAATGAGAAAAAAAAAAAAAAAAAAAAAAAAAAAAAAAAAAATCCCTTGATAGATATTCATTCAAGAATTTTAAATCGAAAAAAGCATGTTAATATTTGAAGAAATAGAAGAATTAAAAAATTTGGGGGGGGGGGGCTGCCGAATTAAAAAAAAACTCTGAAACAACGAATTTAGATTCTTATCAAGGGAAGGCTTTAGGGAAGAAACCAAATTCTCTCCTGGTTAAAAAAAAATTTGAATTTGCCTCTCCGGCTCCGCCCTCTCTGTATTTCGCCAATCAACGCTATCCCTGAGGCCTGATTGGTTGTTTCACACATCGGACACGGTTTAAGGCAATTATATATAAGTATGATCTTAAACATTATATATAATTTCTTATTTAATAAAAAATTATTTTTAGCAGAAATAATCTTAGGCCCAGATTCAATGATGTTTGTAGTTTAAAATTACTACGCGGGCCGTAGGTTACACATGCCTGGTCTAAATAATATTTTCCCAGCATACGGAAAATTAATGTCATTTTTAATTCCCTCGCTTATTTTTTCTCTCTTCATTTCAAGACATCAACAAGTAACAAGGAGAGTATATGAGTAAAATAAAAAATTGGGATGAATTGGAAGCCACCAAGGTCGTACTGCCTGCATAGTACTGGTAGCTGACGAACAACCAAATCTCTAAACGAATTGGGTTGGCAGATTAAGGAACGTTCAAAGATACCTGTCTCACTTAAAAGGAAAGTATACAATCAATGCATTTGTCCGCCCTAATCTATGGCGCAGAAACAGTTCACCCGGGAATTCATAAATCAAAAATGGGTGGCATAAAGAGAACTTTTCTTAAGAGATCGAGTTCTAAATAAAACAATCAGGACGTTTAACAAGAGTCATCGAAGTGGTCAGCAGAAATACCAGAAATAGAATTGGGCTGATCGCAGAACCAATGATAACAATTGACTAATTTAATACTTCAATGGCGACCAAAACATGAAGCATTCAGAAGCAGAGGATGCGGGGATGACCTCTCCAAAGATGGTGAGACGAGATAAAGCGCAATGGAAGTCAATGGTTGTATAAAAGAAAAAAATTCAATTTTAGTGTTTAATTCTTCATTAAATTTATTATTTAAAAAAAAAATGGGAAAAAAACAACCTCTTTGAAAGAAAAATAAAAAAAGAAGACAGGAAGGAAATATTTTAAGTTGGCCATCTTTTCAAAAAAAAAAAAAAAGAGAAGTTTCCACTCGTTTCATCTTGTTCAATTTTCCTTTCTCTCACTTTTTATATCCCTTCCTTTTTTTCCACTTTGAAATTCAGGCAAGTGAAGAAATCAGGACAGTGGCTAATCTTCTGGTCCATTGAACCAACCAACCCAAAGAAGAAGAAGAGGATCCTTAAAGAGAGAAGAGAGAGAGAGAAAATCCAAGATAAAAGGAACGACATGTTTTGTTTTGTAATCTCTATTTATAAAGATTTATAGAGATAATTAATTAAAATTTAATTTAGTTCAGAGATAGAGATCTCGATTCTTAGTCTGTTCGTGATTCGATTCATATACAAACGACAAAATTTTATTTAAATTAAATATTGAATTAAAGTATCATTAATATTTGAGAAATCTGGAGGGACTAACAGCACATATGTCAATTTTTGAATACCAAAGGAGGGCTAAGAAAAGTTCTTTTAATCTGGATTCACACCAGATTTTTGTTTATAATATGAAGTGACTTTATGAATTTTGTCTGTGTTTAGACTTTAGAGACAGTATAGTTTATTTATTTATGTATGTTGTATTTTACTAATCAAAAGATTGAAAATACCAGTCTTTTCAATATAGGGAACGAATTAATTAATTTTAAACTGGTAACCGTTGGCTCTAGTTGTAACATTATGATTTAAGGAGAATTAAATTCAAGTATGATACTCAAGGGAACGAACACCGTGTATTCATAGAAGTAAATTGGGTTAGATCTGTTGCATCTAGTCGCTTTTTCTTTGTTCCTTGGCGTCTTGACGTCATTGCGAATAGTGTTTAGTAACCCTTTGAGGGGCAGGAAACGGAAAAATGTTACCGGGAGAAAATAATAAAGAAATTTCACTTTAAAAAAAAAGTTTTTTTTTTTGCAATTTTAATTCGATGCTATTAATATACCGTATGAAATTTTTAAGTTAAATAGTTTTCGAGATCTATTCATTTGAATGAGATATTAATAAGTAGGGTACCTGAGGGAGGGGGGGGGCGAGATTTGTTGGCAAATATCAATAATGAAAGTCTGGAGGCCAAGGGGCAGGGTTCGGATCCCAAGCAGACCGATGAATTTATTTAAAACATTTGGATACCAAAAGGTATAAATAAATATGTCTGGACCCGTTAATTATATCGTATCTAAATAATTGTGTATCGTTAGAGTCTATATGGTCTAAGATGCCGAAGACTTAAAAAAAATACCTCTATTCGGACTTGACTGGTCATAGGAATAGCCTATTGATATAAACAAGAAATCACTTCGGCATATTAGCATATAGACTTTAAGCAATAATTATGTTTTGATACTATACAAATTATCCAAACTCATTTATTTATACTAACTTGTATTTAATTAATTGGAATCGGAACGATTGAAAAATATTTTCAAAAATCCATTCTTATTGTTTTTATTTTATTAAAGTGGAACTTTTATTTGATGGCCTCAAATTTTTTCGCTCTTCTATCAGCATGTCGATAAATATAATTTTTAAAATGATTCAAATCTTCAATTACTTAATAAATATTGTTCTCAGTTTTTAACAAGCGTCTATTGATTTCCCATTTTCCAATTATTAAGTTAAGATTAAAAACGCGATTTTAATACCCTTAATTGAATAATTTTCTGAAAATTTTCAGTTAAACGCCTACGAACCGAAAAAAGTTTCACTTGCATCGTAGTTTCATAAAACCATGATTTTTTTTTTTTTTTTTAAATTGGACACTTTGGGTGTATAGATGGACTAGTCCTGTTTAAAATACTCCAAACAAACATACAAATTCCTAATTTCATGAGATCATTTTAAAAGTAAATATACCGTAGATCTATTAGAGAAGTTATAAAATATATTTAATATTTTTTTTTTTTTAGATTTAAA
The DNA here is from genome assembly GCA_023213315.1 of Euborellia annulipes. Lineage (NCBI taxonomy): Eukaryota > Metazoa > Arthropoda > Insecta > Dermaptera > Anisolabididae > Euborellia > Euborellia annulipes. The sequence continues at coordinate 9,538 of JAKCPI010007368.1, read as the reverse complement.
TAAGCAGCCAGAGAGAGGGAGAGGGAGATTCCCTCTCTTTAATTTCACGCGCCCGGCGCTTTTTTATCGTCTTTTAATTAAATGTAATTTTATACGTAATTTAATTTTTAAAAGCTAAAATGAAAGAAGAGAAGATAGAAATAACTTCCATTCACTATAGTTCGAATTCAATTAACATCTTTTAATAATGAATTTTTAAATTTTGAATCTGTTGAATTAAATAAATTTAATATACAGTATTAGGATCTATGGGAGAGGCGTGGCTTCACCTGGTGGCAAAAAATGAACTAGCGATTGTAGGATTGAATGGCTGAGCTGATACGCAAGTACTCGTGTTTTATGAGACAAAAAGTTTAATTAAAAATAAAAAATGGGTGTGACGATACAGGAAATTTGTAGGTTTTCTTCTGCCACACTTACTAATAGAAATTTTATTTGTGGAAACAATATTATTGATCCTGGTCATGTTTTAAAGTGAGTAATAGTAATGACAGTTTCAATGACAGACCAAATTCTTGCTTTCTGTTTACAAACAACAAGTTTACGAGAAGAATTTCATGAAATAAATGATCAAATTTTATAATAATAATAACAATTGGGATGGATGCTCGTATAGGGCTGGATTAGGAAGTATCTGCAAGCACATTTGGGGCTGTACTTTTTATTCTGTAACCGCTATTTATGATATCTGATATGATGTTAGCCAAAAAGTGTTTGAAATATTTTATTGTAATAATAAATACAAGATAAATAAATGATAAATTAACTAAAAAATTAATACCGGTAATTAAATATAAAATTAATAATTTTTTTTTGTACTTACAAAAATAATTTAGAAGATTTAAAAAAATATCACGTGTACAGACAAAAAATGTGTTTGGAGTGCACCACATAAATCAGCTTTTAAAAAAATACGATATGCGAGGCCTTTGCTGGAGCACAATTGTTTTGGAGAAAACAAGAAAAAGATAGAGGCAAAAATTAAAAAGAAGGCTTCAAAATCTGATAGATTGATTCTTCTACAATAAAATTATTTATAATTCTCACTATACTGTCTTTTTTTTTTGGAAAAGAATGAAATCGAACTGTTTCATGCTTAGATGCATGACTTTTGCACCCATAAACACAAGAGTAGATACACATTGCTTTTATTTTTATAAGGAGAAAATTTCATATTTGTGAATATATTAGTGTATGTATGTATTATTTATTATTCTAACAATAATGTTTACTCGTGGGTTATAACTTTTTTTAAATAATACAATTATATCAGATGTTTAAATGTTCTTGTCCCTTATATCACGTTAAACGTATGAAGGTTTATCCTACAATGGCTAGTTCGACTTTAAGCCACCAGGTAGCGTATTGAAATGCTAAAGATCCCAATAGACAAATTTTTATTTTATTATGATTTCTGTTTTAAGTTTGGAGCTGATTGATTAAACGTTAATTTGAAAAAGGCGCAATCGGATCATTATCATTACTAAATATAAAGAGCAAGCCACTCAATTCCGTTTTATGTGCTTGTTTACCATTATCTCTCGCTGATTGGTTAGAGTGAGAGGAAGCGGAGTTAGAGGGGAAATTTAAAACTTTAAAATCGACTTCGGCGAGCAATTGCAAAATGTCCATACATTGAGCAAGATTTGATGCATACAAAATAATTGTTTTGGTAATATTACTCTATAACACAATTTTCTTTGTAATGATGCCAAGTAGGCTAAATAAAAAACAATTTTGTAAAAACGTCCCTAAAAATAGTTTTCATTTAGTGGGTGATATGACTGCCTTCTCCTATTATCAACTCTTAATTAAATATGAAATTTCAAACTCCTAGCTCTTTTTGATCATTCAAAATACACAAATTATTTTACGGGACCCACTTTTTTGTTGGAATCCAAAACCGAGCGTTTCCATCAAAACCGAATTATTGAAACGATCACAATACTTTCTCTCTAGAGCAATGGTTTCCAAATTTTATGTTACAACGCGTCCCTTAAAAATTTTTAATCATATGACGCCTCCCCCTCCCCAATTTTGTAATATAATACAAAAACAAAAATTTTTAATGCTAAAAAATATAAATTTATATTAAAGCGGAGTCAAAAAAAAAAAAAAAATTCCTAGTCATATGCAGCCAAAATTATTGTGATGTTTCGGCCTTCTTAAGAACCGGATGCGAGAATAAATGAAATTTTAATTTTGAATGAAAAATGACAAATTTTAATTTTGGAATTAAAATTTAATTTATTCTCGCCTCCGGCCCTGAAGATGGCCTAGACTAGTGGCCTAAACGTCACAATAAAATAAATAATTTTGGAAAATTGCTCGCTGTGGCTAATATTCGCGCCTCCCCTTAGACTTGTCACAGTTTGGAAAACGCTGCTGCTCTAGAGAAAGTTAAAAAATTTACATTTAATTAAATAATTGAATTAGTCTAATCAGTAGGCGCATCTCAATTAATTCCCAATTCTTTAACGTTTCTAGAATTCAAATTTCAAATTTTACATTTAATTAAGACACCACCAAAAGCGTTGGTAGCTCCGTTAATTAAAAAAAATAAAAAAACGCTATTTCCTATAAAATGAAATATAGTTATAGTAAAAATACTTGCGTTGTTAAAAGAATTGTGGAGACAAATTAAATAAAATTTTTATTCTGAAGCATCATCATTATCCCTTTAAAACCTTTCGTTAGGTTCGTTCTTTCGTATTGATTTGAGACTGAAGAGAAAATTGCAAAGAATTCGATTCAAGAGAAAGAGATAGAGAAAGAAATGTAGGAATTAAATTCGTTGGCGCAAATTTCATTTCGAAGGAAATTATTATTATTTTCACCTCCCCCTCAAAAAAAAAAGTCAAGAAGTTAAGCCAAGCCGTTCAAGTGCGGTTATGAATTTCAATTAACTAAGTGGATTTTTTTTTTTCTTTCTCAAGTTTTTCTTATAAAATGTGTGTGAAAATATTATTAATCTTTCACTGGAGTGTAATTAGTTTTAGTATTTTTATATTATTAAGTAAAGAAGCGAAACTTCATTTACATTCATCTTTGGAAAAAAATGAATAAATTGGTCAAATAATTGTCACTGAGTATATATTAAATTTTTTTTTACTCACTGGTAAAGGTAGAATGGCTTTGTCTTTTAACGTCGATAGCCGTCTTTTTCTTATTGCCTGGCGACGTCAGTGCAAGGAAATCCGGATAAGTTTGACTTCTGCACACTAGAAAATAAAGAGGATGGAACTTTAAGTATCCCTTTGATGCTTTAGTGAAGTTCATTTCCCCCTTAATTTCTTTCAATAAAATATCAACAGTTACGAAAGGAAATACATATTCAAATTTTAATATAGGCCTACTGTATAACAAAATTATTTTTACTTTCTCTTAGCTATATGTTGTAATGATATAAATATCCTAACAGTAAAATTAATATTAATATTCGAAATTAATTCTTTTTATTTTTTTTATTATTCTAATTTAAATTATTCTAAATTTATCATGTGATCACCTAGCATTTCTCTAAATACAGAAGATAGAGCCACCGGACACAAGTATGGCCAACGAACGGAAGCCAAGGAGGCTAGCGAGAGGACGCATGACTCACACACTCACTCTTAATTCACCACGACAGCAAGCAGCACACACACACCAACACGGAGAGCGCTGGTAATGGCCGCCTCTCTCCTCTCTTCTCTCTCTCAAGGACAACGATAATATACCTCACTCAGCTGATCGACAATTCTTTTAAAGTCTATTTTAAACAGTGCATTGTTGAATATATATATATTTGATTCGTCTGAAGAACATATATGAGAGATTTCATTATCAGCATCATCATCACCGCTGCCACATGCCTGTCGTCACCGACCGTCTGGACCAGCATCTGATAAACCTCCACCTGTGCCCAGTGTAACACGTGAGCTCATAAATCATAATAAATCTCGTACGAGTAGTTTTTAATCAGATCTGAATAATATAATTGAACTTTTAATTTTTTTTGGAAGCAAATTTCCTAGAATTGAAAGGCAGCCATATTGACTTTTCTTAATATTAAAATTTTTAAAGGCCTAATTTAATTAAACGCATGCATAAATTAATCTCATAAGCTGATATATTAAACTAAATATCAATTGCAATAAATTCAATAATTTAACTTCATAATTTTTTTTACTAAACTAATTAAATTGCGAATCATAATAAAATTTGTAACTAAAAGATTAAGGACCTTCAAATTGGAGAAATAGGAAGAATTGAATGATCACTTAAATTTAGAAATAATTGCCAGCAGGAATTGTGGAGATATATATAAATGTTTTATTTTTCAAATAATTTTTTTATGATTTTTTTTATACAATTTTAATTCAATTTTTTTTTTTAACTGGAACCGAAAGCGCTTGTAGGAGTTCTTTCCTTCATTTTTTTATCTGAAATTAAAAAGAGAGAGAAATTTTTAGAAACAAACATTAGAAAACCGAAACGTGAATTTTGCGTTGAAATGAACATAGTACACAATTAATCATCAATTTTATTTATTAAATTTTGGTTGTCGTAACCCAAGGGAAATACATATACAAATTCACACACACAAACATTAATCTTTAAATACTGATCTTTATATGATCCAAACGGGGAGCCGTAATTACTCAATTTTAAATAAACCCAAAGTCCAAACCGATACGGGTCACTGGCAATCTCTTTGTGGAAAAGAAGGAGGCCATTGCGGCGGAATATTATTAAATATAAATCTTCGTGGCAGGAATTGGAGCAGGTGGTGCATCGGTGTAGATTTCAGACTGAGAAATTCGAACCGTCACCCCTGAAGGAACCGAAACACTATTTCAAACACACATGCAAACTCACACTAAAATTTTCTTAGAGGTTCTCAACCATAATTATGATAATAATAATTGAAATATATTTTTTTATTTTATAAGCACACTGTGATAATTAAATTTGATTTTTATATAATTTCTTTTCTTCTCTCTCTCTCTCTCTCTTTTCAGATTGAAATAAATTTCCATCTTCAATATATTGATATAGCAGAACATTTACAGACATTTATATATGTCCACCAATTTTTTTATTAATAATTCTTTTAAATTTCTATTCTTTTCTCCCATTTGAATCTCTTTTCTCTACAAATAAATTAATAAATTACTTTACAACTGTGCAATAATTAACATAAGCAATTAAGTCATCCTCACTAACTACCAACCCATCTGGAGTATTTAGAGCCTTCTGTCCAGCAAGAGGTTACGGCTAGTTCTGTACAGGCGATGACATGATGAAAACATATTAAATATTAATTTTCATTTTTTTTTAATTTTCATCTTTTATTTTTTTAATATTTTTAAGCAAACCTTCAAACATTTTTTTATTTTTTCCAATTATTTCAGCAGGCCTTATCAGGGAATAATCAGCCCTAAAGGACCCAAATAGCGAAGCAGATAAATAAAAGTCCTACCATAGTTAAGGGTTCATCCACCCCCACCCCTAATTATTAGTAGGCGTGGTCACTAGAGAATCCCACAGGGAAGTTCATACCACTATAATGTTAATATATAAGGAGAAAGTATTAAATTTATGTTAAAGTCGAGTTTTTGATGGAATTATACGTTTTGAAGCCCCAGAGTCCAGAAAGTGGGTCCCACAATATCCTGAAGTTTCCATTAAAAAATATATAATATTTTTATAAAAATCTGGTGTGACTGGCGCACAGCACACAACTTTCTCTTACCTTCGGTAATCGAAAGTTGTGTACTGTGCTTGCCACACCAGATTTTTTGTGTCGACATGTATTTAGTTTCCGACAGTATGGTACATTCGATTTTCAAGATGTAAAATTTATAAGTATGGCAAAATGTTTATATTTTGTTACCATGGCAACCATTTCTCCTATCTTTTCTATGGAGAACAAGAGTAAAGTGGTCTTCAGAAGATTTCAATCACAAAATGAGAATATACATTTTAAAGAGCAACTAAAAAATAGTTGATATATGAATTTTAAAAAAAATCGTTGGAGCAAATTTTGAGAAAATCGAAAAAAACTGAAAAAGTGCATCAGTAAAGTACTAGTACTTTTTGGTCGATTTTGTTCAAAAGCTTCCTGTCACGTCCCATGGGGGTGTCTAACTTAAATATAAAATTTCAACCTCCTAGCTCTTTTCGTTCTTGAGATATTTTGTTCACAGACACACAGACAGACACACAGACAGACACACAGACAGACAGACCATGTCGCGAAAACCACTTTTTTGGATTCAGGGGACCTCAAAACGTGAAGATCCATCAAAATCTCGACATCGAATTTTTGACATGAATCCAATACTTTCTCTCTATATATATATTACATATATACATAGGTAAGAGAAAGTAAAAACAATGAAATAATCACAAGTGGAAAAGGTATGGGTGGGTCTTAATATTGTCCCTCACTGTACACCTCTGGCCCGTAATCTTTTGAACATAATTACTTGAACTGTGCTAGTACTTTACTGATATACTTTTTCAGTTTTTACTTTCTCTTACCTATGTATATATGTAATATATATATAGAGAGAAAGTATTGGATTCATGTCAAAAATTCGATGTCGAGATTTTGATGGATCTTCACGTTTTGAGGTCCCCTGAATCCAAAAAAGTGGTTTTCGCGACATGGTCTGTCTGTGTGGTGGGTGGGGTGGGTGTGTGTGTGGGTGGGTGTGTCTGTGTTCAATTTTAAGCATGAAGGAATTGAGCTATGAGGCTGAAATTTTATATTTAAGTTAAACATCCTCCTGGACCGGAAAAATAAGCTTTTAATCAAAATCGGCCAAAGAGTACTAGCACTTTACTGATGTACTTTTTCAGTTTTTTTTCGATTTTCTCAAAATTTGCTCCAACGATTTTTTTTTTAATTCAAAAATCAATTATTTTTTAGATGCTCTTTCAAATGTAAATTCTCATTTTGCAATTGAAATCTTCTGAAGACCACTTTACTCTTGTATTTCATAGGGAAGATAGGAGAAATGGTTGCCATGGTAACAAAATATAAATATTTTCCCATACTTATAAATTTTACATCTGAATTCAAATGTTCCGTACTGTCGGGAACTAAATATATGTCGACACAAAAAATCTGGTGTGACAAGCACAGAACACAACTTTCGATTACCGAAGGTAAGAGAAAGTTGTGTGCTGTGCGCCAGTCACACCAGATTTTTAGATTAAAAATCAATTATTATTTAAACAAAATTATTTTTTACTTTCTCTTACCTATGTATATATGTAATATATATATAGAGAGAAAGTATTGGATTCATGTCAAAAATTCGATGTCGAGATTTTGATGGATCTTCACGTTTTGAGGTCCCCTGAATCCAAAAAAGTGGTTTTCGCGACATGGTCTGTCTGTGTGTCTGTGTGTGTGTGTGTCTGTGAACAAAATATCTCAAGAACGAAAAGAGCTAGGAAGTTGAAATTTTATATTTAAGTTAGGCACCCCCATGGGACGTGACACGAAGCTTTTAAACAAAATCGACCAAAGAGTACTAGTACTTTACTGATTCACTTTTTCAGTTTTTTTCGATTTTCTCAAAATATGCTCCAACGATTTTTTTTTAATTCAAAAATCAATTATTTTTTAGATTCTCTATAAAATGTATATTCTCATTTTGCAATTGAAATCTTCTGAAGACCACTTTACTCTTGTACTCCATAGAAAAGATAGGAGAAATGGTTGCCATGGTATCAAAATATAAATATTTTCCCATACTTATAAATTTTACATCTTGAATTCAATTGTACCCTACTGTCGGAAACTAAATACATGTCGACACAAAAAATCTGGTGTGACAAGCACAGTACACAACTTTCGATTACCGAAGGTAAGAGAAAGTTGTGTGCTGTGCGTCCAGTCACACCAGATTTTTTTTTTATTTTCTCAAAATCCTTTCTCACGATTTTTGATTAAAATTCATAAATCAATTATTTTTTAGATACTCTTTAAAATGTATAATCTCATTTTGCTGTCATAATTGTTTGAAACACACTTTACTAGTCCTTCCTAGGAAAGATAGAACTGCTTGCCATATAAATATTTTCCTTTGTTTATAAATGTATAAATTCAAATGTACCTTACTGTCGGAAACTAAATATATATTTCGACACAAAAAATCTGGTGTGATAAATATACAAATAAATACAGAACACAACTTGGGTAAGTTGAGTAGAAAGTTGTGTGATGTGCAAAGAGTCACACCAGATATTTTAAGACTAAGCTACGGTATATTATAAAACTTAAAAACAAATTGGATGTCGAATATCGCAAAAACTCAAGCTACCTAACAATTTTTTTTATGCTCTTAAAAAAATGTGAAATCAAAATTTTAAAATTTGAGTGTTTTGTGATAAAGTTCGTTGAATATGAATTTTTTTTTTTATTAAAAGACAACTGAGAGCGAATAATGTTTATTTTATTAAAAAAATTTTCAACCTATTAAAAAATTAAGCTCTCAGGCCTGGTGTAGTGGGTGGCGTGGGTTTTTATACCAAGTGTTGTCAAAGGGTCTCATGCGACAATTTATTTCCATTGCATTGTCTACAAATCCAGGTAAAATAAATAGAGATGGGGTCTAAACGGCCTTCGCTGCCGAAAAAGACCTTAAATAAACTTAAAAAAAAAAATAAGAGATTGTATTTATCTCCCCTCTTTTAAAAATAGTACAATATCCTCGTGAAAGTGAAATTTTTATTTATTTAGTTCATGCTCTACTCCGATGATATATGTTTTACACTACTTCTATAAGAAACAGTTGTATAGGATTTCAATTAACAAATAGCTTTTACCGATACTGTTATGTTAATAATATTATTATTAATAGCTTGCAATCAATTCCAATAATTAAGCCCCCTCCCAATTTGAAACAAGAAAGCAGAAACTCTCACACAGACCAAGTTTTGTTGCTGCTCTAACTTCAAATACTCATAAATCATTAAGCTTAAAGCCCAAAATGAAGGCCACATCTGTGTGTGTGTGTGTTTGCAACTTGAATAAAATCCCAAGCTTAAAGATTGGATTCGAAATCCCATTTACTAGAGTAATTAATCAAACGGGATTTTTTTTTTCTCTTTCTTTCTCTCTCTCTACCATAAGTTCTCATGTCACAGAATTTTAGATGAATCTATCAGCGGATTTTGCGTAGTATAAAAAAAATTATAATTTATTTATTTTTTAGAATAATAATATGAGATTTATTAATAATTTATTTAATTTAAGGGGGTTCAGCAGGTAGATGTTACGCATGTTTTTCCCGATAAGAGGGCGTTGTGTCTCTTAAAAATCTGGTGTGAATGGTAGCACACAACTTTCTCTTACCTTCGGTAATAGATAATTAAATCTCAAAGCTCAATTCTTTTATGTTTAAAATTGAACACAGACACACAGACAGAGAGACCATGTGCAAAAACCACTTTTTTGGACTCAGGGGACCTCAAAACATGAATATCCATCAAAATCTCGAGATCGAATTTTTGACATGATCGCAATACTTTCTCTTCT
>JAKCPI010007367.1:0-31417 GCA_023213315.1 Euborellia annulipes | reverse complement strand
GATGCTGGACAAATCTTTGGATGTCTCGTGTGTTGCGGGGGCGTCTGACATTCCTTTCTCCCTCATAGAGGGGATTTAGTCTCCTCTGCCTTCCTCTTCAGGGATAGCCATGAATGATTTCGTAAATTGGGTTGCCTACCTTTCAGTTATAACTCACAGCAAAATTTCTACAATGAATTAATTCGTCCCCCTTCTTGGATTCAATTCCCCAAATAATGATCATTTATTTGATTAAAATGTTAATATTCCAATTTAAAGCAGCTATATAAAATATAAATTTTAATTTAATGAGGCAACACGTTCCCTTCTATATTATTATTTATAACTAAATGTGGATAAAGTGAAAGAGGGGCGTGTGGGTATTGGAAAGTTATCAATCACTGGGATGGGATAGGGGGGGGGGGTCATTTTGACAACAAACCCTCTTAGCCAAACGAACAACCTTTAAGGTAGACCCAACTCCTTAGGGGAAAAAACATCCCTCCATTCTGGACCATCCATTCTCTCACCCTTTTAAGAGAAAATAAATGATAGCCTTATACAACACCCTCTCTATTTATTATTTTCAATTTAGATTATATTGGATATTTATTATACTAGAAATTTCTAAATTTAAAAAAAATAAACAAGAGTGTTATTTGGAAGAAAGGGAGAGAGAATGGAATTTAAAAATGTTTAGGGGAATTCAGGATTGGATATTTATTTTTATTTAAAATCTTTTTCGGTATCTACAGCATTTTAGACTCCCTCCTTATTTATTCAAATTAATCGCTAGCCATTAAAGTAAAAAATAAAATTAAAAAAATAAAAATTTGTGATTCCGACAGTAAAATCTTTTAGGAATTTTTGGATACAGAGGACCTCAAAACGTGTATATCCGTCAAAATCTAGACATCGAATTTTTGACATGAATCCAATATATATATATATAAACATATATAGAGAGAAGAAAAATAGACTGGGAAGCAAGCGGGTAAACAAACTCGGAAACTCCTTCCTCCCTCTTCGGTATATGAACGAACATATTGCACAATTTATTTAAGGTTCAGGAAATCCCAAATGAGCAACGCTCTAGTCGTTTTTCAATTTTTATTTAAATATAAAGTGCCAGGGCCAACGTTTCGGTCGCATATAGGACCATCATCAGGGCCAAGCCATTGTCAATTTATTATTCCTCTTGGTCATATTGGACTGAGAGTCCATAATAACACACATAAATTTAACAATTTGGTCATTGAATTTGTTGTATTATTGATAATTCCTTTGGGCATTATGACCAAGAGGAATTATAAATTGACAATGGCTTGGCCCTGATGATGGTCCTATATGTGACCGAAACGTTGGCCCTGGTAATTTATATTTAAATAAAAATTGAAAAAACTACTAGCTGCGTTGCTCATTTGGAGATTTCCTGAACCTTAAATAAATTGTGGAATATCTTCGTTCATATACCGAAAAGGAGGAAGGAGTTCCCGAGTTTGTTTACGCGCTTGCTTCCCAGTCTATTTTTTCTTTCTCTTATTTCTATCTATGTTAAAATATATATTGGATACATGTCAAAAATTCGATGTCTAGATTTTGACGGATATACACGTTTTGAGGTTCTGGAAATATTACTACTCGTGTAGAGGCATATTTAACTTCATTGGTAATAAAAAATGAGAGTGTTAGGGATTAAATACATTCCAATTACATTTTTCTGTAGTACAAAATAGATTACATTATTTTGTTAGAACCTTTTTAAAAAAGATTAAAGGAAGATAAGTTTCCCTTGCACTCTCTTTTGCTTCAATTTTAATTTAATGTGACGAAGAAAGAAAAGAAAAATGACCATCCCATGGAATTATTTCAATTGTCATCCGAGAGTGTCCAAATAATGGCGTTTTGTACTAATGGCGGATCCCATGAGATGCTGCTCCTGTTCCTTAAATTCGTCCTTCCCCATGGTGACCGACCGACGTTCATCAATCATGACTACCCACCCGGTTTATCTTATTTCTTCTCTCTTTAGGGAGTGGTCGTCTCCCTCCACCACCATCAAAACACAACAACAACAACAACAACAACAAGTTAATATTTGTCAAAAACTACCTTGATCTCATAAATTCTTGTTTTCATATCGCTTTTTCCACCTCTCTCCTTTATATAATTTATTAAAGCAAATCTCTCTCTCTCTCTGTTAGTAAGATAATAATACAATTAATTAATCTTCAGAGGGAAATAGTTCTTGTTACAACTTGGGATTTTTTACTTAATATTCTATGACAATAACTATCTGGTATCGCAAAATTTTGAGCAGATTGAAATTGATTTTACTGAAGTGAGCTCTGATCAAATTAATATTTTAGGGCCTATCAGTCGTTGAATCATTATACAGCATATATTGAATATAGAGGGTATAACCAAAGTAGTGGCGGAATCTGTTATAAAAATATGAAGATATAAATATAACACAGAATTGTGGGAGAAGCAGTCTTAAGAGTAAATGTTTAAATCAACAACACTAATACTTTCTCTTACCTCTATATGTTAATATAGAGAGAGAGAAAGTATTGGATTCATGTGAAAAATTGGATGTCGAGATTTTGACGGATATACAAGTTTTGAGGTCCCCTGAATCCAAAAAAGTGGTTTTCGAGACATGGACTGTCTGTCTGTGTGTCTGTATGTCTATCTGTGTCCGTGTGTCTGTGAACAAAATTTCTCAAGAAGAAAAGAGCTAGGAGGTTGAAATTTTATATTTAAGTTAGGCACCCCCATGGGACGTGACACGAAGCTTTTGAACAAATTCGACCAAAGAGTACTAGTACTTTACTGATGCACTTTTTCAGTTTTTTTCGATTTTCTCTAAATTTGGGCCAACAATTTTGATTAAAATTCAAAAATCAATTATTTTTTAGATTCTCTTTAAAATGTATATTCCTATTTTGCCATTGAAATCTTCTGAAGACCACTTTACTCTTGTATTCCATAGAATAGATAGGAGAAATGGTTGCCATGGTAATAAAATATAAATATTTTCACATATAAATTTTACATCTTGAAAATCGAATGTACAGTGGCCCTCGGGGCATGGCGTAGAGGTTAGAGTGCTAACCTCGTATACCAAACGTCGCGGGTTCGGACCCCAGGCAGTCCGATGATTTTATTTAAGCCAATTGGATACCAAATGGCTTAAATAAGAATGCCTGGACCCCCCTATATGTATATTTATATAATAACGGTTATCGTCTAAAGTCTTAAATGGCCTGAGTTGCCGAAAAGACTGTGTGAATGTGTGTGTGAATGTGAGTGTGAATGAGAAAACGTGTGTGAATGTACAGTGATGATCAATATTAAGTCCCACCCAAGCATTTTCTACTTGTGATTATTTCATTGTTTTTATACAAAAAAATGAAAATCTTAATTTTAAATTTTCTAGGTTTGAACTATGAATGTTTCCATTAAAAAAATATATAATATTTTTTTAAAAACAATGAAATAATCACAAGTAGAAAACGCATGGGTGGGACTTAATATTGTCCCTCACTGTACCATACTGTCGGAAACTAAATATATGTCGACACAAAAAATCTGGTTGAACCAAATATAGCAACTAATTTGGGACAAAGTATTATTTTCGAAAATATTTAACTCTTAAACTGAAAAGAGGGTTAATTTTGTAGAAACACAAAAAAAAAAATTAATATCGAAAATTTAGTCCTTCACTAATTTTTGCTTTCTTGTATATGAAGTAGAGCAAGGATTGTAATCGTCAAAAATATGCGAATTCGAAATTTTAATAATTCTCGAAGACCCCATTCCTTTTTATTTAAATTTTTTAGCTAGCCAATACAATTGAAACAAATTTTTATTTATCGCTTGGCAGAGAACCCCCAGTCCTTAAAAGAAGCTACCTCAAGGATCAAGAGTATTTTAGTGGGCAGAAATATATTTAATAATTTACTATACAAGAGATTTTTGAAGATAAGAAAAAAAATAAATTCCAAATTGAGAGAAAATTGCCAAAATTAAAGCATCCATGCTTTATTTCCATCACTTTTATTATTTTAGAGAGTGACAGACAATACGAACAAACGGATTGATCAAAAGTTTTAATGACGTCCTCATTTATAGGGAGGTTATCACGTTCTTCGCCAAATATACTCTCTCATTTTACATAATAAATAGACCGGCACAACTTTATTTACTTGTATCCCCATTCTACCATTGGCTGAAAGCCCATTTAAACGCCACGGCCCTTTATTATTCTGCGATCAGATTAAAGTTAGCTGCCTGATGCCCTATATATGTATGAATGTGCGTTGGTCAATATTGGAAATCCTCCGTCGTGTGTTTATGTGGGTGGACAGGAGGAAATATAATAGAATGAACTTTCAACTCTACTCCCTATTTACACCTCCTTCTATCTTCCATGTGAATTTTTTTTTTAGAACAAAATAAAAAATTAATCAAAAGTCAAAATTGATTTGATTTTAACACATGGGACATCAAGTCACAGGAAAAACCAGTATGTGGGAATTATATGATGCCGGGGAGTTTAGATTGGACTGTAGTGGGGGCTGCTTATATCCACATCAAAGTTACTTCATAGATAGCAAGGGTGATACCAAGTAAAATGAATAAAAGAGTCGTTTTCATAACAAAATAGACATTTAATGAGGCACTGAGTGGAATTACACTTACAAACAAAAAAATATATATTTGATGAATTGGTGTGATAAGATGATGACGCGGATGAAAGAAAACGGACGACAAAACCAAATAAATAGCCAAAGAGTAAATCAAAGTCAGGCGCTGGAGGTAGTTGAGTATGCAAAATGTAAGGACCGAATTCTGTCAATGGATTTGGGCCAAGAATAGCTCCCAGAATAAGGATCCGGATCTTGCCGGGCCAATTTTTGGTCCAATTTTTTTTTACCCCCACCCCTCTTATTTCCATAGGAAATCAATGGAATGCATGCTAAGCTAATGTGAAGACTTGCAATTATGGTCAAATTCTTATACTTAAAACCTCAAAGAATGAAAAAACTATCTTGTCAGCAACTGAGGTGATCCTCTATAGTCCCCTGAGAAGTACTATCTTGCCGCCAGCTGCGGTGGTCCCCTCTAACCCCTTCAAGTCCTTTCTCTCCCTTTATTATAAATTTAAATATCATGCCTTAAAACCACGCCAAATTGTGGGATGTCATTGTTTGAGGTTTTAAGTATAAGAATTTGACCATAATTGCAAGTCTTCATCTTAGCACATATTCCATTGATTTCCTGTGGAAATAAGAGGAGTGGGGGTAAAAAAAAAATTGGACCAAAAATTGGCCCGGCAAGATCCGGATCCTTATTCTGGGAGCTATTCTTAGCCCAAATCTATTGTCAGAATTCGGTCCTCACATTTTGCATACTCAACTACCTCCAGCGCCCGCTCTCTCTAAATTCTTTGACTTTTCTTTTCCACCAATCATTTTCAACATGGAGTGTTTTGACATTGTCCAAGTTTATAAAATATAAAAATATAAACTCCCATAATAATACTAATGCAAACCACAAAAGTTTCAATAGACAAATTTTCAATTACTTCCAAGATATATAATTTGGTGATTGAATGAAGAGGAAAAAACTTCCTTACGCCTAGTATTTATGTAAATATTCTAACAGATAAGCCAAGCGGAATATCTAACTTCACGGGGCAACAACAAACTATATTTCTAATTATTTTCTTGGCGACCCAGAGCAATCAGCGTGTGGAATGTCCCTCGGAATCATCGATACTATATATTAAAAAAAAAAAAAATTAATAAATATAGACCCCTAAATGGCCTCTGCAGCGGAAAATAGTTTTTATTATTAACTCCTACTTTTTTCCTTAAGGTGCGCGTCTCGAAAAGCCGTTAGAAGGCGATTTGGTACCGAGTTACTCTAGGCGGCAAGAGATGGCGTTACTTTTTCCCATAGGAATACAAGAGCTTTATTTCATTTCATTTTAAAGTTTCCAGCTAATTAATTAACGGTAAAAAATTAATTATTCTTTAACACAATGATTACTAATTTAATTATCTATGAGATATAGAGCGAATTTTTTAAAAATATCTTATTTAATGCGATTAATCTAAAAAAAAAATTTATTGTTTCGAAAATCAAAAAAAGGGCTTCTATAAGTTGTAGATATTTTAAATAGCTTTAATTAAAAAAAAATTGAGGTCGATAGCTTCAAAATTGTGGCCGCAATCTCCCAAAATTAGCACCCCGAGACGCGCACCTTAAAAACCCGTGTGTTATAAAAAAATAATAATGGCGAGAAGAAAATAGGCTAAAACTCTTTTAAAGGCAAGAAAATTTATTATTAAATGGGCACCGACATTTTGTATAAATTAACTTTTATCGGAAGAAAAGAAATTCCCATGATATCATGGAAAATAAGTTTCTCTCTTTTTTTGTGCATTTTCAGAACTTCATTAATTTATTTTCTTAGCAAGAAAGAGAGAGAAATAAAAAGTATATAAAAATAAAAAGAGAATAAAAGAAGATAAGACAACCGAATTGCGACGGAGCCATTAAAATAAATTTAATTGTAATCAGAGGAGAAAAATGAGAGAATTCTAATAAAGTTCCCTCCGATGATATACGAGCATACGATATATAGGCATAGGCAAGAGAGATAGCTCTTAAGTTTGCCAACTCTTTTTTCATCCCTTGAGGAATAATTAAAGAAGAGCTTTTTGTTTTTAGTTAAAAAAAATCTGGTGTGACTGGCGCACAGCACACAACTTTCTCTTACCTTCGGTAATCGAAAGTTGTGTACTGTGCTTGTCACACCAGATTTTTTGTGTCGACATGTATTTAGTTTCCGACAGTACGGTACATTCGATTTTCAAGATGTAAAATTTATATGTGAAAATATTTATATTTTGATACCATGGCAACCATTTCTCCTATCTTTTCTATGGACTACAAAAGTAAAGTGGTCTTCAGAAGATTTCAATGGCAAAATGGGAATATACTTTGAAGAGCATCTAAAAAATAATTAATTTTTTTGAATTTTAATCAAAATTGTTGGGGCGAATTTAGAGAAAATGGAAAAAAACTGAAAAAGTGCATCAGTAAAGTACTAGTACTCTTTGGACGATTTTGTTCGAAAGCTTGGTGTCACGTCTCATGGGGGTGCCTAACTTAAATATAAAATTTCAACTTCCTAGCTCTTTCTGTTCTTGAGATATTTTGTTCACAGACACACAGACAGACAGACACACATACAGATCATGTCGCGAAAACCACTTTTTTGGATTCAGGGGACCTCAAAACGTGTATATCCATAAAAATCTCGACATCGAATTTTTGACATGAATCCAATACTTTCTCTCTATATATTACATATATACATAGGTAAGAGAAAGTAAAAAAAAATCAATCTATAATATAATATGCGTTATTTCAGTCACTTCACAATCAACTACGTAATAATAAGCAATTCTAATAAAATAATTCCTTTATTTAATATCAAACGAATGTCCTAGAGAGAGATAATATTGTTATCTCATTAAGGAGGAAGAGAAGTACAAATCAAAAATAAATATTCAATATTTTATTATTTTTAATATAATTGGTTTGAAAAGAGAAGCTGATATGGATCTATAATATAATTTCACAACAAAAAAAAAACATGCCAATCATAATTTATTTATATTTTTTCTCCAAAGGTTGAAATTTTTATTTCATTATTTATTTTTGTTTAATTTAACAAATAATTGATGGTTGAATTGCTTGATAGATTAAATATAAAATTTTCAACCATTGAGATGTGACTTCAGGTCTATATTCGATTAGGAAATGGAAGTCTTAGTAGCCAGGAAAATTTGTACGTTTAGGTCGCCAGTCGTGATCTTCCTCAGGATAGTATTTGTTAAGAATAGCAAGATTTCCAGTTTATTCATTCATTAAATAAGAGACGCACCAACCAAGCAAATTATGAAAATAAATTTAAAATTGTAGGCCTATAGTCGGTGGCGTCATTTATGGGGGGATCAGGGGGGATTTGCCCCCCCCTCCCCCCCAAAGGCTCTGATTTTTATAAAATTGTATATTGAGCTAAATAAAAATATTTAAAAATATATCTACGAGTATATAAACTGCACAAAATTAAACAATTAATTTAATTAAATATCGACCTCGGGCTTTTTTTTTATAAAAAACATTCACACTTTTTCTCATTCACACTCACACACACATTCATACAGTCTTTTCGGCAACTGAGGCCATATAGACTTTTTACGGTATCCGTTATTGATAAATATACATATATGGGGTCCAGGCATTTTATTTAAGCCATTTGGTATCCAATTGGCTTAAATAAAAACATCGGACTCCTGGGGTCGAACCCCGACGTTTGGTATATGAGGTTAGCACGCTAACCTCTACGCCATCCCCGGGCCCCTCGGGCTTGGAGTAGTTGGTAGTGCGCCTGCTTTGTATACCAAGAGTCGCGGGTTGGGATACCAAATGGCTTAAATAAGAATGCCTGGACTCCAAATACATATACCTATATTCACATAACGATTATCGTCAAAAGTCTTATATGGCCTGAGTTGCCGAAAAGACCGCGTGAATGTGTGTGAGTGTGAATGAGAAAAGTGTTTTTTTAAGAAAAAAAAAAAAAAAAAAAATTAAATATCTTTTGGCCAAAAATTTGACTACCTATTTGTAAATAAATTTTAAGAAAATTCCGCCCCCCCCCCCTCCCCAAGAAAAAGTTGAAATGACCTATTCAAATTTTATTTGAATAATACTGAAAATCTTGCATATTTATCTGTCCTGAAGAAGATCGCCATTGGTGACCGAAATGTCTTGGTTCAAAGAAATTAATAAAAAATTTTTATTGCCAAGTCTAATATTTTTAATATTAAATTCTCTTGAATTTTATGTTCTATAAAATATTTTATTAAAATCGAAAACTAAACAAGGTTAATTCAATAATTTCCTATAAGCTTCTCGAGATTATTGGTCTAAGTTTTAGCAGGTGGAAGCAGTGGCAGATTTAATTCCTTCCACCTTCTAAAAACTTAGAAAAGTAACCGAGAAGTTATTATTATTTTATTTATTTAAGCTTATATGGCCTAAGATGCTGAAGAGACTAACAACAAACAAAAATCTGGTGTGACTGTCGCACAGCACACAACTTTCTCTTACCTTCGGTAATCGAGAGTTGTGTTCTGTGCTTGTCACACCAGATTTTTCGTGTCGAGATATATTTAGTTTCCGCCGATATATTAGAATTCAAGATGTAAAATTTCTAACAAGTATGGGAAAATATTTATATTTTGTTACCATGGCAACCATTCTCCTATCCTTCCTATGAATTACAAGAGTAAAGTGGTCTTCAGAAGATTTCAATGGCAAAATGAGAATATACATTTTAAAGAGCTTCTAAAAAATAATTGATTTTTGAATTTTAATCAAAATCGTTGGAGCGAATTTTGAGAAAATCGAAAAAAATGAAAAAGTACATCAGTAAAGTACTAGTACTCTTTAGCCGATTTTGTCTAAAAGCTTATTTTCACGGTCCAGGAGGGTACAAAACTTAATTATAAAATTTCAACCTCCTAGCTCAATTCCTTCATGCTTAAAATTGAACACACACCCACCCGCCCACACATCCACCCACACACCTACAGGCCTCAAAACGTATATATCCATCAAAATCTCGACATCGAATTTTTGACATGAAACCAATATATATATATTAACATATATAGAGGTAAGAGAAAGTAAAAATAAAAAAAATTTTAATCCTTAAGGTATCAATGATCTAAAAATCTAAAATTAAACAAAATTTGAAAATACACTCCTAGAAACAAAGGCATAAAGGATCTTTATAGGCAAAAAGCGGTCAAACTGCACAGCTAGTATGACGTCATTTCCTCTCTCATTTAGAAACATATTTGATTAATGAATGCAAAATAATGAAATTTCACTAATTTCTGGTTATTTAATAGGAATAGTTGGAGAGAAGGCACGCGTGGTGGGTGATAAATCAGAATTTCCCTTTTACCCTCTGCCCTTTTGCCCTTTCTCTCGATTTCATTCGACCCTGTGCGTGTCAATCAATCGCCTCCCCCACCCCCCTCTCCCTCTCTTTCTGGTTTAATTCCACAAACGCGTTTTATTTATTGACTACTTACACTTGGCTAGCGAATTATTGCTTGCAATTATTTATAATTCCTACGTGATTAAATTCAATTCATCAATCGGATTGGAATGGAAATGGAAAAGCATGTTAAAAAAAGAAGCTCTTGCCTGGTTTCCAAAAGGGATATCTCCCTTTTTGTCTGAATCTAATGTCCAGTTTCTAGATATCGAAACAATACCTTTAACAATAAGATAGATAAGTTTTTGTTTTGTTAAATTTTTTTTTTTAACACTCACACTTTTTCCTCATTCACACTCACACTCACACACACATTCACACAGTCTTTTCGGCAACTTAGTGTCAATTGTGCAAGTAACATTAAATATAAATTTTTTAGGACATATTTCATAAAAAAATACTATTAATTATAGCATTTGAAACAATATTCCGTGCTTAACTCAATTTTTAATAAGGATAGCGGCAGCCCAATTTTTAATTTTTTTTTGGCACTTGACACACTAATGCATAACAGGGTCCATATATTTAGGGTCCAAGCATTCTTCCGATAAAATCATTGAACCTGGGATCCGAATCCGCGACCCTTGGTATACAAGGCGAGCACGTTAACCCCTACACCAAACCCTCGGGCATTTTGATAAAGTTATAAGGACAAGTATCAATTAAGATATATATTTGCTAATTATTAGTTCGATAAGCTCATTTTTTAGTAACTTTTAAAATAAATGTTTGTCAGTTCATTCAGAGATAGAAGCAAAGCACTGAAGCTTTGAAATTGAAGTGAGATTTTTACCTCTGTTCCAGGGAACTGGTAGGATGGGAACTTATTTTTTTTTGTAATTTCCAATAGCCCAGGCATGTCAAACTCATTTGATATTGCGGGCCACATGATCTATTTTTTGCTAATTTGGGGCCAACTTATTTGTACTGTTCAAAAAATTGAATCAGATACGATTGCTAGAATGATCATATTATGTGCTTATTTGTTTTTTTTTTTATTATTTATTTATTAGACCCAATGTTTTTTTCAAAACGTTTCTGCGAGCCGCAATCTATATATTGGCGGGCCGCGTGCTTGACATGCCTGCAATAGCCCCATTTTACCTCAGTATTTGGGCATAATTATGGTGAAGTATTGAAGAATTGAGATGCGGTGGAAAGCAGCAATTGTGGGTTGCCTGCAAGGGGGGGTAAAGGGCCCCCCCCCCGAGAAATACCTCTGGATCCGTCCTTGGTTGCTTGTCTCCAAGAGTTGCCGGGCCTAGAAAGAATAGATGTGAAGTCTTTTCAAGTTCTTTATTGGTTCCAAGTTTGATTGTCCGACACTAACGAACGAATGAAAGAGAGATTCCTCTCCAGGTAGTGGGTGATGGTTTTTATAACATTTGTCAAGACAATATTCCCCACTATAGCCTCCAAAGACGCCTAAGGCGAGCAAGGAGGTCCAGGGGGCGTAGCCCCCGGTCAGTGGTGAATAATAAATATTGTAAATAAAATCAATATATCACTATCTTCCTGCGGACGTTCAACAACCTTCTTCATTTGGACCACCAATCCAGTTGTCAAGCGTTGGGATCTTTTTTTTTCTAGTTTTTATAATATTTGAGAAATTTTCTTGGTTAATGAGTTACGGGGTTTTTGTTCTCCCTCTTTAAGAGGGTTAAAATGTCATCGTCACAAGTGTCGGACATAGTGTTAATTCAAGAGTGACGACACGACGAGTCATTTCAAAATTTCCACCCTTAATCCCTTCCACGTCCACACAGGGATCGATTAACTGTCAATCGGTCAGGTCTACTGTGATTTATCACACCCAGTTGATGTCTCTCTCTTTCACTTCCCTTCAACGCCCTTAATTACCCCTCGCTTTAAATTATATATATAAAACCATAATTAACCCTCGTATTTTTTTTTTTTATCGCCATCCTCATTTTGTTGTTGTTGTTGTGATTTGTTGTTATCACAATTTTCAAAACAAAATACGTTTTTAGTAGATTAACAACAAATCATCATCATCGTTGTTGACAAAAAAAAAAAAAATCGTTTTCATTAAATCCCGTTCAAAAGTCAATTTAGAAGAAATAGCTATTACAAACCCTTTCTCTAATAGAGTTAATAAATTTCACTTTTTTTTTTTAGTGATAAATGTTTATACAATAAATAAAAGATACAGTACACATATCTCTAAAGTAGTAGAACTCTTTGATTGATTTTATTAAAATCCTCGAGATGCCAACGAAACGAGTACTTTGCTTATGTATAAAATTTGAATATCAAGGAGTTTTTTTACTTTCTCTTAACTCTATATATATAGTGATAAAGTATTGGATTCATGTGAAAAATTGGATGTCGAGATTTTGATGGATATAGACCTACATGTTTTGAGGTCCCCCTGAATCCAAAAAAGTAGTTTTCGCGACATGGTCTGTCTGAGTGTGTGTGTGTGTCTGTGAACAAAATATCTCAGGAACTAAAAGAGCTACGAGGTTGAAATTTTATATTTAAATTAGGCACCTTCCCAAAGGGTGAAAATAAGCTTTTGAATTAAATCGCCCAAAAAGTGAGTACTAGTACTTTACTGATGCACTTTTTCAGTTTTGACGTGACAACGTCTTACAAATCATGTTAGAGGGGCATGCACGAAAAAGTTTATCAGCTTGAATAACTCCTCTGTCTTAAGAGGTATAATTATGGGGAATATACGGTTAGGAAAGAATGAGTTTTCAGCTAAAGATTTCACCATTTATTTTTTTCCTATCATTTAATTTTACCGCGCTGCGGTAAATTCTAATTTGAAAGTTTAAACCCCTGTAGATTCTGAACAGCTAATCAGATCAGACTAAATGGGATGTCATTTGGTGCAGAAAGAAAACCTCTAATAGAATAAATAAAAAAATCCCGAGTGATTAACTCCAAAATTAGTTATTTTCTCGAAAAACCTCATTTTTTAGGCAAAAAAATATCGAAAAATAGCCCCTACTTGTGCAACGCATAGCGACTTGACCATAAAAAGTACATTAAATCTAAATATAGATTTAGAAGAGTGGTCCAATGCCCAGAGGTAATTTTTTTCATTTTTTTGATATGACGTCATTTTACCGCATGAGAGCACTAGGCGGGATTTCGTTTTTCGAAAATTTAAAACCCCTGTAGATTCCGAACGGCTAATCAGATCTGACTAAACGAGATGTCATTTGGTGCAGAAAGATAACCTCTAATAGAATAAATAAAAAAATCCCGAGTGATTAACTCCAAAATTAGTTTTTTCTCGAAAGACCTCATTTTTAGGAAAAAAATACGAAAAATAGCCCTTCTTGTGCAACGCATAGCGACTTCACCATAAAAGCTACATTAAATCTAAATATAGTTTTAGAAAGAGTGGTTCAATACCCCGGGGTGTTTTTTCTTTTTTTTGATATGACGTTATTTTACCGCATGAGAGCACTCGGCGGGATTTCGTTTTTCGAAAATTTAAACCCCTGTAGATTCCGAACGGCTAATCAGATCAGACTAAATGGGATGTCATTTGGTGCAGAAAGATAACCTCTAATAAAATAAATAAAATAAAAATCCCGAGTGATTAACTCCAAAATTAGTTTTTTTCTCGAAAAACCTCATTTTTTAAGCATAAGTCGCCCTTAATGGATAAAAAAAGCCACACCTGTCATATATTGTTTCAATGAAAATGTTTGAACATGTTTATTTCTGAAAACAAACTACTAGTAAAAAAAAAAAAAACAATACTTTGTTTCATTATATTTCAATATAGGTAAGAGTGAAAAATTTTTTTTGAAGTCAAGCAAAAGACGTTGTCACGTTAAAAAGCCACCGGCTGTGTAGAAGACACAGCCAACACCTAATTTTTTTTAGATTTTCTCAAAATTCGCTCCAGCGATTTTGATTAAAATTCAAAAATCAATTATTGTTAAAATGCTCTTTAAAATGTATGTTCTCATTTTGCCCTCAGAATCGTTTGAAGCACTTTACTCCTCTACTTCATAGAAAAGATAGGCGATATGGTTGCCATAGTTAGAAAATATAAATATTTTTCTATGGTTATAAATTTTACAGGCCCTCGGGCTTGGTGTAGGGGTTAGCGTGCTAATCTCTTATACCAAAAGTCGCGAGTTTGGACCCCAGGCAGTCTGAAGATTTTATTTAAGCCATTTGAATACCAAATGGCTTAAATAGAAATGCCTGGATAGATATTTTCCAATAGATATTTTCATAAAATAATGGTTATCGTCAGAGTCTTATATGGCCTAAGCTGCCGAAAAGACTGTGTGTGAATGTGTATGTGAGTGTGAAAAAAAGTGACTGTTAAAAAAAAAAAAAATTACAATTTGAATTCTAATTTATCGGCGGAAACTAAGTATATATATCGAAACAAAAAATCTGGTGTGACAAGGACAAAACACAACTTTTCATTACCAAAGATAAGAGAAAGTTGTGTGCTGTGGGACCAGTCACACCAGATTTTTTGAATATCTTTTATCGGAAAAATAACGAAATATTCTCAGTTAAACTAAAATAAAAAATTTAACTATTATAAATAGCCACTTTAAACAAAAAACATTTTTTCCAATAAGTAATTATAAAAATTAAAACTTGACAAAAGAAAACTTTTCCGATTGTAAATGAACCCTAAACAAGATTCCTTTCACTTTATGAATATTAATTAATATTGGCTTATCCGTTGTGGCAGCAATTAATCCAAAGAATCACCCCTCCCTTATTTGGCATTCCATCGGTTTTAGCCTGGATTATTGTTGAGTCGAAAAGCTTATTGGTTGGCATGTCACTCATCAACAGGCGAATATATGAGCTCCATTAGGGATATTTATTTCTTCATCCGTGACCAAAGGACGGCCATAAGGACATCATGATGAGTTAATTCTTCATAAATGTCCTTGTTACTCGGTTCATTGACCTCATATAAATCAGTCCACAACGTAACCTACAGTGACAAAATTAAAGCACACCTATGCGTTTAAACCTGATGAAATAGTTATTAAGTGAATAAAATTTAATAAATTTGTAAAAGTCAAATAGGAGCTGAAATGAATTTTTTACTTTCTCTTACCTATATGAATATGTTAATATATATAGAGAGAAAGTATTGGATTCATGTCAAAAATTCGATGTCGAGATTTTGATCGATACACACGTTTTGAGGCCCCCTGAATTCAAAAAGTGGTTTATGCGACATGGTTTGTCTGTGTGTGTGTCTGTCTGCGTTCAATTTTAAGCATGAAGGAAATGAGCTATGAGGCTGAAATTTTATATTTAAGTTAGACACTCCTCTGGAGCGTGAAAATAAGCTTTTAATCAAAATCGGCCAAAAAGTACTAGTACTTTACTGATGTACTTTTTCAGTTTTTTTCGATCATCTCAAAATTCCTTGATTAAAATTCAAAAATCAATTATTTTTTAG
This sequence comes from Euborellia annulipes, assembly GCA_023213315.1. NCBI lineage: Eukaryota > Metazoa > Arthropoda > Insecta > Dermaptera > Anisolabididae > Euborellia > Euborellia annulipes. The sequence continues at coordinate 15,848 of JAKCPI010007367.1, read as the reverse complement.
ATGCTCTTTAAAATGTATATTCTCATTTTGTCCTCAAAATTATTTGAAGCACACTTCACTCTTGTACTTCATAGGAAAGATAGGAGAAATGGTTGTCATGGTAACAAAATATAAACATTCTCCCATGTTTATAAACTTTACATCTTGAATTCAGCCCTCGGGGCTTGGTGTAGGGGTAGAGTGCTAACCTCGTATACCAAACGTCGCGGATTCGGACCCCAGGCAGTCCGATGATTTTATTTAAGCCATTTGGATACTAAATTATCAATAACGGTTATCGTCAAAGTCTTAAATGGCCTAAGTTACCGAAAAGACTGAGTGAATGAGAAAAAAGTGTGAATGTTTAAAAAAAAAAAAAATCTTGAATTCGAATCGGCGGACTAAACATATGTCGACACAAAAAATTTGGTGTGACAAGCACAGAACACACCTTTTTCTTACCAAAGGTAAGAGAAAGTTGTGTGCTGTGCGACCAATCACAACAGATTTTTTTTCTTTATTTCCGGCTGTTGCACGAAAATTGCAATTTAATTGGAAACCAATCATTTGAATAGGGAATATAATCTAGGTCTAATAGGTCTAAATGCCCTCAGATGCCGACAAAGACTCTAAACAAATTAAAAAAAAAAAATGTCATCAAATTAATATTAGAATATACATTTTAAAAAGCATTGAAAAAATAATAGATTTCTTTTTTTCAAAAAAAGAGGTATGGTGAGGACACAGATAAAGCTTATTGGCCTAGATATTTGCCAATTTTATCGTGGTTTATCTGTGTCCTCACCATACATCTTTTTCTGAAAAAGGAATTTAAATAATCAGGACTGCGCCATTATTATTATTAATAATCAAAATCGTTAGAGAGATATGTGAGAAAACCGAAAAAACTGAAAAAGTACATCAGTAAAGTACTATGGTCAATTTTTTTACTTTCTCGTAGGCCTATAGAGAAAGTTATGTAATCGTAAAAAAAATTCGACTTCGAGATTTTGATGTTTCTCCACGTTTTAGACCTCCCTGAGTCCAAAAATACCATTTTGGGCATTATGTCTGTGTGTGTGTGTGTGTGTGTGTGTGTGTGTAAACACGATTGCTTAAAAACCAAAGCAGCTAGATCGATGAAATTTGGTATATGCTCCTTACACTAAAATTGTAGATTTCTATCAACTTTTGGAGTAAATACGTCACTTGGAAGTAGTACTTTACTTAAAAAGTTTTTTCAAAAAATTTTGAAATTTTCAATATAACAAAAAAATTGAAAATTTCAAAATTTTTGAAAAAACTTTTTAAGTAAAGTACTACTTCCAAGTGACGTATTTACTCCAAAAGTTGATAGAAATCTACAATTTTAGTGTAAGGATCATATACCAAATTTTATCGATCTAGCTGCTTTGGGTTTTAAGCAATCGTGTTCACACACACACCCAGTCGTAATTCCAAAAAAATATACGAGAAAGTCTCGGGGAAGTCAATCCCCATATTTTCTTTAAACATTCAGAAGGGTATCTAATTTAAATATAAAATTTCAGTCAGCTCGTTTCTTTCTTGAAATATTTTTATTCACAGACAGAACATGTGACCCACTTTCTTTTACCCAAAAACGTGGATTTCTATTAAAACCTCAACATCGAATTTGCCTATTCTTATATTAATATATTGACATATGCTGTATAAGAAAGATAAAGTAAAAATTAAATTTTATTACAATATTAAATTAATCCTTTCAAGGCGCAATCGCGCAGCTAAATCTCAAACCAAAAATGTCCATTTAAAATTAAAAAAATCATTTTTAGGCCTATTCAAAATAAAAATAAAAAAGAACAAATTCATTCAATTGAATTATTTTTCCAAAGGATGGATGGATGGATACGAAACAAAATAAAACCAACATAAATAACCATTCCGTTTGTATTTTTTCTCCCTCTTTAGGAACATTTTTTTTTATTTTTATCTAAAAAAAGAAGAGTTTATATATAGGAAAACTCGGCCATATTTTATAATTTATCCTTAATCTTTCTTTTCATAAAACGAAAATGGGGATTTATCCCTTGAACGCTTTTTTTTCAGAATGGAAGCCATAAAAATAATTAAATTTTCTCTTGTGAATATTATTAGTATAAAAAAAAAAAAATTGTGCTTATTCCCAAATATATAAAATAATCTAACAAGTGAAACAGTTGGATGGACAGTGGAAAGATAAATCTAAATAGATTTCCAGTCGACGCACAGCTGATGCCATTTGGTTAATCTCTCTGGAAGAAAGTCAAAAATGTATTAATATTTTAAATTTAAATATATAGGCCTTGGGGGAGGGGTGGCAAATTTTTTTTTCTTAAAATTTACTTACAAATAGGGGGTCCGAACCCGCGACGTTCGGTATAGAAGGTAGACACGCTACCAACTACTCCAAGCCCCGTGGGCAACCTCATAACTCATTTCATTCATGCTACTCACACACAGACAGATCATTTTGAGGGAGAAAGTAAAAATATTCTTAGAATTAGCAGATTTAGAAATAAATCTCGAATATCAGAAGAAACTGTAGAATTTGAATATATTTATGTGTAATAAAAAAAAAAAATTATACCTCTCTCAGCCCCTTCAAAAATCGAATTTCCTCTACAATACAATTTTTGATACATGGTATATCTTCTTTTTTTTGTTTTGTTTCAATCCCTCTATTTATATTTTTAATATTCTTTATGTAATTTTTCAAATAGGGACACGTGCTGAGCGCGTTAAGCCCTTCACGTCCGTGTTGGTTGGTATCTTCACCACCACCCCCTTCTCTCTCGCTTCTCTTCTACTTTGATGAGAATCACGCATTGCAGTTGAACGCTTTGGAAATCGTCTTTTCGTGACAACATTTTTTTTTTATCATAAGTTGATATGAAGCTAACTAATGAAAAAATAAAAAGAAAATAAAAAAAAAGAGAAACTCCTCCCTCTTTATCTTCTCATGCGGTTAAAAAAAACTTTTTTATTCAAAGATAAAATATAATGTATCAATTAATGGAATAAAAAATATTTTTGAAAATGGCCTTTCATGCTGTAGATTTTTTGATCAACTAGTGCACGCCCTTTTATTACGAAGGACATAAATATAATATTAATGTCCGGTTTCTGGAATGCTAGATATCGAACCAATATCCTTAACAATAGAATAACCAGCCAAAGAGTTTTTTTTATTTTCCCTCTCGGCTGCTGAGGCCATTTAGGGGTTAATTGTATATATTTATAACTGAGAAGGATGAATAAATAAAATCCCGGAGGTGATTTTCAGTCCAATTTATTTGGAATATGAGTCAACGTTTCGTGGCCCCAAATTCATCCTTCTCACTAATATCCACCAGGCTGCTCCCTATCTTCAACAGTATATTTATAACGTTTGACATATTGTTTAACACAATGGTTTTTCGGGGCCGCCCAACCAATATTCCGCCGCCCTTGGTCCTGCTTAACTGCAATGATTTAGGTGGCTGTTGCTCTACTCTGGTGTCAGGCCCACCGGCTGTCAAAAAGAGTTACTTTAAAGTTAAACAAGCTATTGTTTCGATAAATCATCCGATAAAGTTATAGGAACTTGATAGATTTATTAGTTATTGGTACAATAAGCTCATTGTTTAAGCTAAAATATTAAAAGCTACAGATGTAAAAGTTCAAAATTCTTTTAAAATATAACTTTATTGATTTTGCAGAATTTTTTTTTTTTAATAAAAAAACATTCACACTTTTTTCTCATTCACACAGTCTTTTAGGTAACTTAGGCCATTTAAGACTTTAAACGATACCCGGTTATTGATAAATTTACATATATGGGGTCCAGGCATTCTTATTTAAGCCATTTGGTATCCAAGTGGATTAAATAAAATCATCGGACTGCCTGGGGTCCGAACCCGCGACGTTTGGTATATGAGGTTAGCATGCTAACCTCTACGCCAAGCCCCGAGGGCTTTTACAGAATTTTTTTTTTTTTTATTCTGCCCGTCTAGCCAACTGCCATTGGGCTAAAATTTTTACAAAATATACATATATCAAAATAATATAAACAATACAATATTAATACAATAAAAATAAGCCTTAAAAACTACTATGGTAAGAAAAACAATTCAAAGAAACATTATAAAAATAATACGATAAGAAAAACACAATTCAAAATTCATTCTAAAATAATATCACAAGAAAAACCACAATTCAAAAAGAAACATTCTAAAAAATAATATCATTTACAGAATTTTAGAAAGAAAAAGAAAAAGACTTTTTAGTAGGTTATGAATGTTGTTCGATCTCAACCGATAGGAGCGCCACTAGTCATCAAATACGACATAGGACAAATTTCTTTACTTTCTCTTTTTACCTATGTATATATGTAATATATATATAGAGAAAGTATTGGATTCATGTCAAAAATTCGATGTCGAGATTTTGATGGATCTTTCAACGTTTTGAGGTCCCCTGAATCCAAAAAGTGGTTTTCTTTACGACATGGTCTGTGTGTGTGTGTGTGTGTGTGTGTGTGTGTGTGTGCTGTCTGTCTGTCTGTCTGTGAACAAAAATATCTCAAGAACGAAAAGAGCTAGGAGGTTGAAATTTTATATTTAAGTTAGACACCCCCTGAGACGTGACACGAAGCTTTTGAACAAAATCGGCCAAAAAGTACTAGTACTTTACTGATGCACTTTTTCAGTTTTTTTTCGATTTTCTCAAAATTTGCTCCAACGATTTTTTAAATTCAAAATCAATTATTTTTTAGATCTTCAATAAAATCTATATTCCTCATTTTGTGATTGAAATTCTTCTGAAGACCACTTGCTCTTGTACTCCATGGAAAAGATAGGAGAAATGGTTACCATGGTAACAAAATATAAATATTTTCCCATACTTATAAATTTTACATCTTGAATTCAATCGTACCCTATGGTGGGAACTAAATACATGTCGACACAAAAAATCTGGGTGTGACTGGCGCACGGCACACAACTTTGATTACCGAAGGTAAGAGAAGTTGTGAATATGCCTGAATTTTTTTAACACAAGATACCAGCTTGTGTTTTAAGTAATCGTTCTCGCAGACACACACACACAAAGACAGATAAAATTCCAAAAAAAAATATTTAGATACAGGGAGGTGTCAAAATATCAAGGTCAAATTTTTTGACAATCACAATACACTCCCAAATTCGTATACGAGGAAGTAAAAAATTTTTAACATGAGCCCATTGAACAGGAAAAACTTTTTTTTGTTTTTGTATTTATTTATGCTTCTTTCTCTTGTAAAATTTATTTAGTCCAAAGATATTAATTCCAAAATAAAAGTATCTCTCCATTTGCCATTAAAGCAGATATCTCAAAGGAGAAAAAGTTCATTAATTTTTCGACTGAAAACAAGAGTTTTAATTTATAAATGCTAATAAATTAGATTATTTGAAATTTCCAACTAATTTGACACAATATTAGGTTAGAAAGAAGAAGGAGAAAATGACAGAAGATAATAATTATCCAGCATTTTTTTTTTGTGTGATGTCAACTTGGAGAATTTAAGCCATCTTTTCGTAGAGAGAGAAAGGAAATCTAATTAGAAATGAAACTTCTCGGTGTGAGAGGGAAGTCCAAGAGAGAAGCGAAGAAGCAAGTAAGAGTCCTCTTCCACCCTACGATTAAATTAATGAGCATTGGTGAAGTTAAACGATCTGGGGGGTTGGACAATTTCAACAACATTGTATTGCTTGATTCAAAAGAGCGAGAGAGAAAACAACATTGCTGGCGTGAATCAATACAGACTACAAAATGGAGTTAGTAGAAGCGACAAAATCGGGTTTATTGGGTGTCTGTCTATTCATTTAAATAAATTTTCATCGAAATGTCGGATTCGAACCCGCACCTCTTGGCTATCAATGTTGACTTTCGTCAACCACTTGGTCACGGGCTGGGGTTATTTAAATGTTGATTGCAGGAAGATTTATGTCTGAAGGTAAAGGTAGTGGATTTTATTATTTTGTTGATTTTATGTTGATGTTTGCCCTCATCAATAAAAAACACTCACATGTCTTGTTAAATATATCTATGACTCAGTTAAAGTCCGAATCGAGGTATTTTGAATACTTTTTTTTTTTTAAATAATAAATCTAAAAAAATATTTATTTAAATTAAACCCCGTGGCCCTCTGGGGTTTGTGTTAAGTAGTGTGTTAGAGCAGATCCAGATATCTGTCCCTCTACTGGTTAACCAAGCGGCGCATAAGTGGAAAATTTTTCTTTAAAGTTTTTCACGTTTTCGTTACGAGTTAGTAACTTGCGCGACTAACTGCATATAAGGGGAAGTGAGTTTTATTGGTGCAGGTCGAGGGTCCGGTGGCCTGGTGCAATGGATAGCACGCCTATGCCCCGGAAAGGCGGAGATCCTGGGTTCGATTCCCGGGGGCCATGGGATGTTTGGCCTCATCAATAAAAAAACACTCACATGTCTTGTTAAGATTTAATTTTTGGCTGTTACTGTAGCTAACAGTTCCAATGGCATCACACCATGTAAAGATACAAAATTTTTACTCTAAGAATTAGTTATTACTCTTAAATCTTACTACAATCAACAATGAAATAAAAAAATATACATTCCCACATTTAGTCGGGGATTAATTAAGTTGCAGGCAATAAAAATGAAAATATGTATTCAATATATGATCTTTTTTGCATCTTAGGCCATATAGGTTTTAAATGATACAGAATCATCATACTATAATATAAAGCGCTAGCAGCTGACTTCCTGTCCCTGTGTGTATGTGCCTATCAGGACGCTGATTGCCCTGAATAAAAGGAATTTGAGTCAAAGATGGAAATTTAAAACAAAGTCAGAGCCGGAAATTTATATATTGGAAATATGGGGGCCGAAAAATAAAGAAAAAATCTGGTGTGACTGGTCTCACGGCACACAACTTCCTCTTACCTTCGGTAATCGAAAGTTGTGTTCTGTGCTTGTCACGCCAGATTTGTTGTGTCGACATATATTTAGGTACATTCGAAGTTAAAGATGTAAAATTTATAAGTATGGAAAAGTATTTACATTTTGTTACCATGACAATCTTTTCTATGAAGTACAAGAGTAAAGTGGTCTTCAGAAGATTTCAATGACAAAATGAGAATATACATTTTAAAGAGCATCTAAAAAATAAATGATTTTTTATTTTTAATCATAATCATTGGGGAGAATTCTGAAAATATCAAAAAAAAAAAAAAAAAAACTGAAAAAGTGCATCAGTGAAGTACTAGTACTCTTTGGTCGATTTTGATTAAAAGCTTATTTTCACGCCTTAGGGGGGGGGGTGCCTAACTTAAATTTAAAATTTCAACTTCCTAGTCCTTTTTGTTCTTTAGATATTTTGTTCACAGACATACACACACACACACCGACAGACCTTGTCGCAAAAACCACTTTTTTGGATTCAGGGGATCTCAAAACGTGTATATCCATCAAAATCTCGACATTGAATTTTTGACATGAATCCAATACTTTCTCTCTCTATATATTAACATATATAGAGGTAAGAGAAAGTTGAAAAAAGTTTCCAATGAATATTAAATAAAATTTTCAAATTAATAAGAGAATTTTTATAATTTTAATCACGTTCTTCATACTTATAATTTTGAGAACAAATCTAGTAGCGTAATAGGTCTTTAATGAGATGAGAAGAAGATGAAGAAGAAGCGGACGACGAAGACAAAGGTGTCTAATTAAGGACGGTGTTTGTCTGTCTGTCTGTCTGTCTCTCTGTCATGCCTGCAAAATCCTTCCTCAACACACTAAGCTCTTTTCAGAGCCCAAGAGCGTTGGCTAATCAGCATGGAGATATACGCCGGGTAATTGCCCTTATGGCGTCATCGTCGGTGGCCAACAAAATGGCAAGATTAGCTCGGATTAGAAACCCCCCTCCCCTCCCCCGCCCGTCTCTGTCCCCTTCTGGGTTTCTTTAATTAAGAGGAAAGAAAGAGAAAGACTTGCTCTCTCTTATGATGACTCTCTCTTTTAAATCTGGTGTGACTGGTCGCACAGCACACAACAGATTTTTTTGTGTCAAGATATATTTAGTTTCTATAAAATTTATAAGAATGAGAAGCCTACGGGCTTGGTCTAGCTGGTAGCGTGCCTACTTTCTATACAGAAAGTCTCGGGTTCGGTCCCCAGGCAGTCTAATGATTTTATTTAAGCCATTTGGATACAAAATGGCTTAAATAAAAATGCCTGGACTCCCAATAGATAAAAATATTATAATGGTTATCGTCAAAGCCTTAAATGGGTGTGAATGAGAAAAAAGTGTGAAAATATTTATATTTTGTTACCATTTCTCCTCTTTCCTACGAAGTAAGAGTAAAGTGTGTTTCAAAAGATTTCAAGGGCAAAATAAGAATATACATTTCAAAGAGCATCTAAAAAATAATTGATTATTGAATTTCAATCAAAATCGTTTTAATGAATTTTAAGAAAATCGGAAAAAAGTTGAAAAAGTACATCAGTAAAGTACTGGTACTCTTTGGCTGATTTTGTTCAAAGGCTTCGGGTCACGTCCCAGGGGGGTGGCTAACTTAAATATAAGGGGAGGCATTTCAACCTCCTAGCTCTTTTGTTCTTGAGATTTTTTGTTCTCAGTCAGACAGACAGACAGACCATGTCGTGAAAACCACTTTTTTGGATTCAGGGAACCCAAAACTTGTATATCCATCAAAATATCACATCGTATTTTTGACATGAATCCAATCCAGGATCCCAGGCTCATTTTTGCAAGTTATTACTATCAAGCTAATTTTCCTTGAGTAGCTTCATTTTGATGAGACGACAAATTTTTCCCCTTACCTTCTTGATTGTGGTAGCTAACAAGAGCAGCAGGGATATAATATTTCAATTTGACGATTCTCAAAAATTTATTATTACTAATGGATTTCATTAAATCTTAAGAAAATTGTTAACATTATTGAAAAAAAAAAATATTTGTCCTGCAAAATATATGGTTTGATCAAAGAGGTCCCCACTTTGAACATGTACATGTTGGTTTCATCGAAACTTCCAAGTTTGAGAAGGGAATCCTTTCAAAAGGCAACAACTCCTGCTTACAAATTCCATCAAGAGTAATGGGATTGCCGATTATTAAAGGATAATATCTGAATAAAAAAACTCTTACCTAAGAAGTTATAAAAAGGTGAATTTATAAAATCAGAAAAAAATAAATATTAGTAAGAGAACGACATTTCATTTGTACATGTATTTACATGTATATTATGTTCTTTGTTAACAACATGAAGTAAAAAAAAGAAAATCTAATAATAAAATGTACATTTTATTAGATCCAGGAATTCGATTGACGTCAGGGAAGAGAAGAGAGAGGAATTATTTGTTTCTAGTGTGAAAAGACTTCAAATTGACTTTCATTGTAGCTTATATTGAAATTTTTCTTTTCTATCGCTCTTTCCAGTCGAATAAAATGAATATGATACCGTAGTTATAATCCACTTGCTTCAAATTTGTTTATTGTAATTAATCTCCTTCTGTCATAAACAATAAATACAATCCCCGTGTGGGGATTATGAGATTGTACGTCTCTTTGTCTAGAAGATACCAAAATATGAAATAGAGAGTATAATAGAGACAGGTATGAAAGAGAAAGTATTTTTTTTATTTAGACTACATCGCCATACAATACAACACAGGGGCTCAACCTGGGGGGGGGGGGGGGGGTGGTTAATCCCCAAAGACAGACAAAAAAAATGGAAATTAATTTATTTAAAGGAAAATTAGCAGCCTGACATTTTAATTGAAAATACCTTATATTTATGAATGTTTCTTATAATTATATGAAAAAAATCTGGTGTGACTGGCGCACAGCACACAACTTTCTCTTACCTTAGGTAAGAGACATCGAATTTTTGACATGAATCCAATACTTTCTCTCTCTATATATATTAACATATATATAGAGGTAAGAGAAAGTAAAAATAAAATTAAGTTTTTTTTTTCATATATTAAGGTCATTTCTAGGACCATTTCCCTTAGAAAGCACCCAAATAGATAAAAGGGCGTATAAAACAACAAAAATAAAGTACAAACTACAGATACATATCTAAAATGAAAATTTTACAAGAAACTGATATATGAGTACAAAAAGTAGAAAATAAGCATGAATATAAAAGAAAAATTATAAATCAAAGTGGTGTATACATTAAAACAAAAAAAATACTTTTTTTTGAGGTTTAATATTCATAAAGGAGTAAAACTTTGAGGCTCAAAGATCTTTTTTTTTTTTAAACATTCACACTTTTTTCTCATTCACACTCCCATTCACACACACATTCTCACAGTCTTTTCGGCAACTTAGGCCATTTAAGACTTTTAACGATAACCGTTATTGATTTAATATACATATATGGGGTCCAGGCATTCTTATTTAAGCCATTTGGTATCCAAATGCCTTAAATAAAATCATCGGACTGCCTGGGGTCCGAACCCGCGACTTTTGGTATACGAAGTTAGCACGCTAACCCCTACCCCTAGCCCCGAGGGCTCAAAGAAGACCTGGACCCACTCCCGAAGGAATTTTTTTTGGAATGGGTGCATAAAGTCCGAAGACCTATAATCCAGTGGTCACATGCAAACAGCAAGAAAATAAAAACAAAAGAAGCATCAAAGGGGAACTCAACTGAGGGAAATGAAAATATGCCTGTTGAGATTAGACTTGAAAGTCTGAAAATTGTAGGTTTTGAGGAAGATAGACGCAGAGAGCTTGTTCCAATCACGGGACGTCATGGGGACAAAGGAAGATTGGAATTATCTCAAACATAAGAGTACCTTAAAAGAAAAATGAGCATATAAAATAAAATTAACTTATGAATTTTAATCAAAATCAGTTGATAAAATTTTCGAAAAAAAAAATTAAAAAATATAAATATAGGACCTATAATATAAAAAATTTTTGACTTATTTTATTGAAATCCTAGAGAGCTTAAATATAACAATTCTACCTCGCAGTTAAAATAAATAGGGGCAGGGCCTAAATGGCCTTAGATGCCGAAAAAGACACTTTTTTTAAATTCGTTTTAAGATCTTTTTCGGCATCGGAGGCCATTTAGATCCCTGGTATCCAATTCAACAAATTTTGGAATAATTTTGTCGCCTGGTACGGGATCGATCCTGACCTCTATCAGAAGCCAATGAATGCTCTACCTCTGACCCACAGGTCAAGGGCAAAGAGACCTTAAAGGTCAGAAACCTTAAGAGAGAACAATTTTTTGGAATCAAAGACTGGAAACGATTAATATCTCGAATCAAAATTTTGACTCGATCGCAAAACTTAGTATATAATAAAATATATATATATATAAGTAAGAGAAAGCAAAAATGCAAAATCTTGAATATGTCTTTGATAAAGCTATTATTTTATTATTTTTCTCTTTTTTTGCGCTTTGTTTTAGTCATCTATATTGATTAAAAGTGATTTATTAATCTAATAGTTAAAACAAAACGAAAATGACATTTCAACGACGACAATATGATAAATGCTTGTTTTATTTATAAGAGCAAACAGCGAGAGAGAGAGAGGTACTGTATATATAAATTGAAATTCAACAAGCGAATCATTTTCTCTCTTATTTTCTTTCATATTTCCATTTAAAACAATAAACTCACAAAGTAGATTACTTATTTCCCTTTAGAAACTCTGTATCCGGTATTATTGATGATGAATTGTAGAAATAAATAAATATAAACAAAACCGTCACTCAAATGTCTAGATAGATAATTAATCCACTTATTAATATTACAATAATTTATGATTATATGAATATTGAAAAATTATCGTTTCAAATATTTATTAAAAATTAACATTTTTAACACAAACAGTTATGGGATTTGATAACTTAATAAATATTTGAAATTTATAATTTATAAGATGTGAAGTGGCTGTAGATTCAAGATGTCGAGATTTTGACCGATATACACGTTTTGAGGTCCCCTGAATCCAAAAAAGTGGTTTTCGCGACATGGTCTGTCTGTCTGTGTGTGTGTGTCTGTGTATCTGTGAGCAAAATATCTCAAGAACAAAAAGAGCTAGGAGGTTGAAATTTTATATTTAAGTTAGGCACCCCCATGGGACGTGACACGAAGCTTTTGAACAAAAATCGACCAAAGAGTAGCCTACTAGAACTTTACTGATGTACTTTTTCAGTTTTTTTGATTTTCTCTAAATTCACTCCAACGATTTTTTTTTAAATTTAAAAATCAATTATTTTTTAGATCTTTTAGAGTTGCCCAAAAGACAGTGTGAATGTGTGTGTGAGTGTGAATGAGAAAAAGTGTGTTTTTTTTATATAAAAAAAAAAAAAAACAAAACAAAAAAATAGCTTATATTGGCGGAAACTAATCATATCTCGACACAAAAAATCCAAGGTGACAAGCACATAAGACAACTTTTAATTATTTAGAGAAGAGAAAGTTTTGTGCTGTGCGACTAGTCACACCAGATTTTTTCTGTCTTTTTGCAAGAGATAAATTCTCATAAAATAGAAATAATTTATTTTTCTTTAAAAGATAATCTTTAAAATTAATGAATTTAATTTTATTGCTTGTGTTCTATTTTTAGATCATTGTTGGCGCCTCTCCCCCCACTCCAGCCAGTGCGGCGACCGTCGCCGCCTCAGGCAGCCACGTCAGTTAGTCTCAGTCTACAGGCAGGCGACGCGTCGCGACGCTGCATCTCAAACGCCAAGGCATCTCTCTCCTCTCTTCGTTGAAATTCTCTCGAATTCATCACCAACTGGTAAATATCACTCAATTATTTATTGCGTTTCAATTTAATTATAAAAGTAAAGTAGAATAGATGCATACAGTTATCCTTTTATATCTCAATTTTATGTCGTTTTCTTATGAAGGTCAAAGCAAGAAGTTTCAAATCGTAGGTTAGAGTGAATTCAATAATCGGATATTTTTTTAATATCATTTATTTTCAAAAAATAAAACATTAAAACTGATTTTATTTCGTCTCTTTAATTAAATGTAAATAATATCAATATTTTAATTCATATAACAAATTTTTTTTGGAAAAGGTGAAAATTAAAATAAGAAAACCTTAATGTATTTATATTATAACTAATTCGTTTCCGTTTTGAACAATCTTCCGAGCTGTCTTAAAAATTTATTTTTATAAAAAGAGAAATTTTTGTTTATTTGTTAAAAAACTTTTCCATGAACAAAATTCTCGTTCAGAATCGTTTGTCATGATTATGATATAAATATATTAACGAATCAACTCAAGATGTATTTTCTTCTTTAATTTTCATCAACAAATTAAAGTTACATTTAAATAATTATGAGAAGCTACCATTCAATTGAAATAAATAGAGATGCGGTACCTAATAATAATAATAGAATAGAAATGGAGTTTTTCAATTTCATACCAAATTGCTTAAATAAAATCATCGGACTACCTGGGATCCGAACCCTCGACCCTTGGTATACAAGGCAGGCAAGCTACCAACTATATCAAGCCCGAGGGCTAACTTTTTTATGCCTTTTTAAAAGCAATAATTCGCAAAAAAGTCATTAACAATGAAACTCGTCTAATTTAATTTTATTTCTTGTATTATTGACAGAGCATTGTTGGCGGTGCTCGCTGGCTTCCCCCACTCCAGCCAGCGCGGCGCGGCGACCGTCGCCGCCTGAGACAGTAGCGTGCAGTCACTAGATAGGCAAGCAGGCGACGCTGCAGCACAAACACCGAATTTTGTCTCTCTCTCTCTCGAAAACATCAACACTAGGTAATTATCTTTCACTCATTATATATTCCGCTTCCAATCTATAGGATCGCTTATGATATAGATAATTAATTAATTTAAGAGTTTAAATTGAATAAGATCGAGTCTGTCCTAAGCTTTTAAATATTATTATCAGATTCAATCAAATCAAATGAACTAAATTTTTCTCGCCTGGGACGGGAGGCGAACCTGGGACCCCAGCGCGAGAAGCTAGTGTCTTCTCTCTGAGCCACGGGCCAAGAGGAAACATAAGTAAATATAGAGAAAAAAAAAATAGAGAACCTTTTTACATAGAAATCCCACACACAGATAGAAAAGGATCACAATCTTTTTATTAAGCTTATTAATATTATGTATTTTGAAACTGTAATTTAATAATTTTAAAATAAATTATTTCACCAAAGGTCTTAATGAAAACGACCAACGTGTCCTCGTAACGTCGACATCAAAAATAAGAAAGTTATTTATTTATTTAATTCCTTTTGGCCGAATTCTGATTAACTAAATTTTATAACTTAGGTGTTTTTAATTTTTAAACTTGATACTACCGATTGATAATTTAAAATTAAATAATTTATTAATACAGTGGAACCTTGCTTAACGAGTTTAATTCGTTCCAGAAATAAATTCGTAAAGCGAAACACTCGTTATGCGAAAGAATTTTTTTCTTTTAAATTAATGTATCAATAAAATACGTTAATGCGTTCCATGTCGAAAAATACTCTCTTAGGGCTCTTTTCTTGGGGCTTTTTCTTCGGGGACATATTTGCACAGGTTGAATAAACTTTTATCACAAAAAATTACAAATCTATTTCTTGATTATCGTCCAAATAATTAATTCAATTAATTCGTGTACATTTAAAACAATATAACACAATAAAAGGCTGAGCAGCTATGTTTATTTCTTTATTTAAGAACCCACAGCGACGTTTCCGTCGACTATGCGACCATCTTCATGGCTCAGAGTTCATGAGCCATGAAGATGGTCGCATAGTCGACCGAAACGTCGCTGTGGGTTCTTAAATAAAGAAATAAACATAGCTGCTCGGCCTTTTATTTTCTACTACATATTACACATCAGCTATTCGCCTCGCTAACACATAATATAACACAAGTTTGAGAAAATGTGCGATCACAAGAGACACTACGATGCTACAATAAATTAAATCAAATTTTTTTTTTTTGTAAATTGTAGACTAATAACTATTGTAAATTTAAAATTGCGCCAAATATTCAATATAAAAGCCAAATTCTAAACTAATTGGGCAAACTTTTATTTTGATCAGTCCGTGTTTTGTACTCGTTATGCGAAAAATCGCTCCTTAAGCGAATCATTCTTTTACAATTTATTTTGCTCGTTATGCGAATTACTCGTTAAGCGAGGTTCTATTGTAATATGAAACAGAAAGAAAGTAATAAAGTCAATTTTACGCAGATTACAAACTTTTCCTTTATTTTATTTTTTTTTTTTGTTGGAGAGCTTTGTTATATAGAACAAATAATAATAACCGATTCGATTTCTTTGATGCCTGGTGAAACATAAAATCATTGAAGCGAAAATTTAGACAAAAAAAAAGGGTTTTTCTTTTTTTGAGAAAATGTTTTTGATCTCGCTCTCTCCTTTCCTCTTGTTGGTTGGCGAAATATTAATAAAATTAAAATTAATGTCTCTCGCTCTGAACGGTGGAAAAAAGTTTTTTTTTTTTTCACCCACCATTTATTTCTCTTTTATAAAAAAAATATATATATAGGTGCAGATCGTTATTTTATAACACCTTTAAAAGCTACATTACTTTAAATAAAAGGGTGGGTGCGTTTTATGATAAACAACAATTCACGGACGGCTTGCTTTCTTTGCAAGAACGTTGACAAGTAATCAAAAGGAAGAAGGACGCCTTTAAAACAAGAGGTAGCCAACCCCGAGCATTTAGGAATATTATATTTTTTTTTCAAAGGCCATAAAAACAAAGCGTTTTTTTAAAATAAATTGATCAATCAAATTATAAATAAAAAATTTTAACTTAATTTTCATCCAATTTTTTAATATTTCGTTATTTAAAT
>JAKCPI010007366.1:0-96880 GCA_023213315.1 Euborellia annulipes | reverse complement strand
CATATTTTTGACGATTACAATCCTTGCTCTACTTCATATACAGGGGGGCAAAAAGAAGTGAAGGACTAAATTTTCGATATTAATTTTTTTTTGGTGTTTCTACAAAATTTAACCCTTTTTTCAGTTTAAGAGTTAAATATTTTCGAAAAAATACTTTGTCCCAAAATTAGTTGCTATATTTGGTTCAACCAGATTTTTTGTGTCGACATATATTTAGTTTCCGACAGTATGGTACAGTGAGTACGTATATTAAGTCCCGTTTTCTACTTGTGATTATTTCATTGTTTTTAAAAAAATATTATATATTTTTTTAATGGAAACATTCATAGTTCAAACCTAGAAAATTTAAAATTAAGATTTTCTTACTTTTTTGTATAAAAACAATGAACAATCACAAGTAGAAAAATGCCGGGGTGGGACTTAATATTGATCAATACTGTACATTCACACACTTTTTTTCTCATTCACACTCACATTCACACACACATTCACACAGTCTTTTCGGCAACTCAGGCCATTTAAGACTTTAGACGATAACCGTTATTATATAAATATACATATAGGTGTCCAGGCATTTTTATTTAAGCCATTTGGTATCCAATTGGCTTAAATAAAAATCATCGGACTGCCTGGGGTCCGAACCCAAGACGTTTGGTATACGAGGTTAGCACTCTAACCTCTACGCCATGCCCCGAGGGCCACTGTACATTCGATTTTCAAGATGTAAAATTTATATGTATGAAAATATTTATATTTTGTTACCATGGCAACCATTTCTCCTATCTTTTCTATGGAGTACAAGAGTAAAGTGGTCTTCAGAAGATTTCAATGGCAAAATGGGAATATACATTTTAAAGAGGATCTAAAAAAATAATTGATTTTTGAATTTTAATCAAAATTGTTGGAGCAAATTTAGAGAAAATCGAAAAAAACTGAAAAGTGCATCAGTAAAGTACTAGTACTCTTTGGCCGATTTTGTTCAAAAAGCTTCGTGTCACGTCCCATGGGGGTGCCTAACTTAAATATAAAATTTCAACCTCCTAGCTCTTTTTCGTTCTTGAGAAATTTTGTTCACAGACACAGACACAGATAGACATACAGACACACAGACAGACAGTCCATGTCGCGAAAACCACTTTTTTGGATTCAGGGGACCTCAAAACTTGTATATCCGTCAAAATCTCGACATCGAATTTTTGACATGAATCCAATACTTTCTCTCTCTATATATTAACATATATATAGAGGTAAGAGAAAGTATAAATAGTTGTTGATTTAAACATTTACACTGCTCTCTTAAGACCTCTTCTCCCACAATTCTGTTTTATATTTATATCTTCATATTTTTATAACAGATTCCGCCACTACTTTGGTTACACCCTATATATTCAATATATGTATGAATCAACGACTGATCGGCCCTAAAATATTAATATGATCAGAGCCCACTTACAGTAAAATCAATTTCAATCTGCTCAAAATTTTGCGATACCTGATAGTTATTGTCATAGAATTCAAAGATGAAGCAAAATAGCGGAAGTTGTAACAAGAACTATTTCCCTCTGAAGATTAATTAATTGTATTATTATCTTACTAACAGAGAGAGAGGAGAGATTTGCTTTAATAAATTATATAAAGGAGAGAGGTGGAAAAAGCGATATGAAAACAAGAATTTATGAGATCAAGGTAGTTTTTGACAAATATTAACTTTTGTTGTTGTTGTTGTTGTTGTGTTTTGATGGTGGTGGAGGAGACGACCACTCCCTAAAGAGAGAAGAAATAAGATAAACCGGGTGGGTAGTCATGATTGATGAACGTCGGTCGGTCACCATGGGGAAGGACGAATTTAAGGAACAGGAGCAGCAAATCTCATGGGATCCGCCATTAGTACAAAACGCCATTATTTGGACACTCTCGGATGACAATTGAAATAATTCCATGGGATGGTCATTTTTCTTTTCTTTCTTCGTCACATTAAATTAAAATTGAAGCAAAAGAGAGTGCAAGGGAAACTTATCTTCCTTTAATCTTTTAAAAAGGTTCTAACAAAATAATGTAATCTATTTTGTTCTACAGAAAAATGTAATTGGAATGTATTTAATCCCTAACACTCTCCTCATTTTTTATTACCAATGAAGAATATGCCTCTACACGAGTAGTAATGTTTCCAGAACCTCAAAACGTATATTCGTCAAAATCTAGACATCGAATTTTTGACATGTATCCAATATATATTAAAGATAAAAGAGAAAGAAAAATAAACTGGGAAGCAAGCGCGTAAACAAACTCGTGAACTCTTTCCTCCTCTTCGGTAAATGAACGAAGATATTGCACAATTTATTTAAAGTTCAGGAAATCCCAAATGAGCAACGCAGCTAGTCGTTTTTTCAATTTTTATTTAAATATAAAGTGCCAGGGCCAACGTTTCGGTCACATATAGGACCATCATCAGGGACAAGCCATTGTCAATTTATTATTCCTCTTGGTCAAAGAAATTATCAATAATACAACAAATTCAATGACCAAATTGTTAAATTTATTGTGTTATTATGGACTCTCAGTCCAATATGACCAAGAGGAATAATAAAATGACAATGGCTTGCCCTGATGATGGTCCTATATGCGACCGAAACGTTGGCCCTGGCACTTTATATTTAAATAAAAATTGAAAAACGACTAGAGCGTTGCTCATTTGGGATTTCCTGAACCTTAAATAAATTGTGCAATATGTTCGTTCATGTACCGAAGAGGGGAAGGAGAAGAGGAGAAGGAAGTTTCTGAGTTTGTTTACGCGCTTGCTTCCCAGTTTATTTTCTCTCTATCTTTTATCTCTATATATATTGGATACATGTCAAAAATTCGATGTCTAGATTTTGACGGAAATACACGTTTTGAGGTCCTCTCTATCCAAAAATTCCTAAAAGATTTTACTGTCGGAATCACAAATTTTTATTTTTTTTAATTTTATTTTTACTTAATGGCTAGAGATTAATTTGAATAAATAAGGAGGGAGTCTAAAATGCTGTAGATACCGAAAAAGATTTTAAATAAAAATAAATATCCAATCCCGAATTCCCCTAAACATTTTTAAATTCCATTCTCTCTCCCTTTCTTCCAAATAACACTCTTGTTTATTTTTTTAAATTTAGAAATTTCTAGTATAATAAATATCCAATATAATCTAAATTGAAAATAATAAATAGAGAGGGTGTTGTATAAGGCTATCATTTATTTTCTCTTAAAAGGGTGAGAGAATGGATGGTCCAGAATGGAGGGATGTTTTTCCCTAAGGAGTTGGGTCTACCTTAAAGGTTGTTCGTTTGGCTAAGAGGGTTTGTTGTCAAAATGACCCCCTATCCCATCCCAGTGATTGATAACTTTCCAATACCCACACGCCCTCTTTCACTTTATCCACATTTAGTTATAAATAATAATATAGAAGGGAACGTGTTGCACATTAAATTAAAATTTATATTTTATATGGCTGCTTTAAATTGGAATATTAACATTTTAATCAAATAAACATCATTATTTGGGGAATTGAATCCAAGAGGGGGGACGAATTAATTCATTGTAGAAATTTGCTGTGAGTTATAACTGAAAGGTAGGCAACCCAATTTACGAAATCATTCATGGCTATCCCTGAAGAGGAAGGCAGAGGAGACTAAATCCCCTCTATGAGGGAGAAAGGAATGTCAGACGCCCCGCAATACGCGAGACATTCAAAGATTTGTCCAGCATCCAGTCGCGGGGGGGCTTTTTTTCCCCCCCCCCCCCCCCCCCCCCCCCCCCCCCCCCCCGTAAAAATTGAAGCTTCGACTTCTCGGCAAATCCCCTATTTTGTTTGCAAACTGACTGAGCGTCCATGCAATAAGCATTAATTCATAAATATCTCACAGATTACAGTTTATGTGTTTATTGTTCTTACATATTCTAATTCTGTAAACCTTGTTTATGGTAAAATTTTTTGAAAATTTTCACATTCAAAAGTTTCTTATATTTTCAAGCAAAATTTAAAAAGCTAAATTGTAACGTAAAAAGCAAAAGAGTTGGAAGAATCCTTCCAAAAAAATTTATATTTTATTCATTGTATCCCGCAGAACACAATTCCAAGTCTGGCAATCCTGGAGGGAGACTGGACTCTATAAACTTCAACTACACAGGTCAACAAAAAAAAACTTTTTTTTTTGTTGGCTTTTGTTTAATTCGTACAGGGGTTGGACAAAATAAAAATAAAAAACAAAATTTGTGTACCTTTTTCAGTTTTTCGCTTATATCTCGTAAACTAAGGATATTTTGTGCACCATAATACATTAGAAAGTTGTAGAGAATAAAATTTGCTAAAATTTGGTTGATAAAACGAATTTGTAGATCCAATATTAACCGACATACGACCGATCAAAGTTTCATTTCGAGATACTTTGGACTTTTTCCAGTTTTTCGCTTATATCTCGCAAACTAAACATATTTTGTGAACCATAATACAATACAAAATTGTAGAGTATTAAATTTGCTAAAATTTGGTTGATAAAACGAATTTGTAAACTCACTATTACCCAAGAAACGGCCTAACGAATTTTCTCTTTGTTTTACATTCGAGAAACTTAGTCGTAACTCGGTTAATATTGGGTCTACATCAGTGGTTTCCAAACTTAATGTTACCACGCCTCCCTTAAAAATTTTTAATCTTATGGCGCCTCCTTCCCCCCCTCCCATTTTATAAAATAATACAAAAACAAAAATTTTTAATGCTAAAAAATATAAATTTATATAAAAATATTTGTTTTATTTATTATTTATATTAAAACTAGCAATCATTTGGAAAATTGGTCCTGGTGGCCGATATTCGCGCATCCCTTAGAAGACTAGTCCGCGCCTCAGTTTGGAAAACGCTGGTCTACATATTCGTTTTAACAACCAAATTTTAACAAATTTAATGCTCTACGACTTTGTATTGTACTATGGTGCACAGAATATGCTTAGTTTGGGAGATATAAAACAAAATAAAAACTGAAAAAGTCCTAAAATTTTGAGCTTTTTGCAACCCCCCTCCCCTCCCTCCCCCTAATTTAGCACATGATTCTCGAGGTCAAACTTTGGATTAGATCTTAGAGCAAACTTTGATGAAAAAAATTATTTTTACCTTTATTTTTAGCGTAGGAGAAACGAAAATTTCATATGAAGAAGCCAGACCCAAATATCGTGTTGACCTGTGCTATCAATTCCAAAAAAATTAAATTATTTAAAAAAAAAATTGCTTCAACTCTGTTTCAAGAAAAAAATTTTATTTAAAAAAAAATATATTCTTCTTTTAAGCTCTAACTCTTAATTAGTCATGAAAATATTTTTTTTCTTTCTAAAACGGATTTAAAATTTAAACTTTTTTTTTAAGGGGGGGGGGGGGGCTCGTATTAATATACACCCCCTGAGCTCGGCGACCCTAACTATCCCTTTTATATGGAGAGGGAATTTTATGACCCAAAAAGCAGATTAAAATTTCCTCTTCCATCTTCTTTTCTATCTATAATTGTGTTTATTTTTGTGAAGAAATTGAATTTTCTTTTTGTCCAAACTAAATTTGTAGACAAGAGATAACAATTAAAAAAGAGAGAGGGAATCGTTGACCAAAAAGATTGCATTATTATTGAGAAGGGGAGCAAATTTGATAAGATTTTATTTTCTTCTAGTAAATGATGTTAGAATGGACGGATGTTGAAGAGAATTTAGATGGGAATTGTATTTCTAATTCCGAAATATGGTGTGACAGCACAGTGCACAACTTTCGATTACCAAAGGTAAAGAAAGTCTGTGCTGTGTGTTAAGTCACAGAGTAATAGTTAGTTAATTTTTAACTGTTTAAATATCGCAAATCATTTAAGTATTAAATAAAGTTATAAATGCAAAATTAGATTCGGATTTAAAACAAGGAAAAGGGTAATTCGACACTTTCGTTGACTAATCGTCACCGAAATATACAGATTATTCTTTCAAAGTACAAACAATGTTTTTTGGAGGCAAGGTTTATAAGAATTTATATTTATTAAATCCCTTGTTTCTTCCTTCCTCTTTCTTACAAGTAAAGTAACCCAAAAATGAAATTCCCTATTTCATTGAGAACTTGGTTTACAATTAAAATAAATGATAAATAAATCTATATATATAGAATTTGAAAAAATTTCGACCAATGAATGAACAGTTTATTTTAAAAAATTATTTTTTAAAAAATTATTCCAAAAAATCAGTACAATAGTGAAAATCTTTTTTTTTTTTTTTTTTTTTTTTAAGAAAAATCATTTCAAAAGTGTTTCAAATTCCAAGTTAGACTCTCTCATAGTCAATATTGAATTCAAGTGATTTCATACAATTGACAATTATATTGAACAATGACAAAATCCTACATTTGTTTCTCTCATGAAATTCTTGGATAATCGGGAGCACAAGCCATATTAGCAGTATCTCCAACTCACAAGCCGCAAGTTTCAACACATCTTAAAGACAAACCAACTCAACTTAAAGTCTCAAAAGCTTCAGTTCATTATGGATCCGTTAATATGGCTTGCCCTCATTGTTCTAAAGAACATTATATATATAATTGTCCTGATTTAAGCTCAAAATCACCGGAAGAAAGGCATGAAGTTATAAAATCGTTGAAGTTATGTTTCAATTGTTTGAGACCGGGTCATTCAATAAATGTATGTAAATCAAGTAACTGTAAAATATATAATAGGCGTCACAATTCGTTTCTGCATTCAGAAAAATCACAAGGCAATCGTCACAGGCGCAAAAGTTGAATTATCAATAATTCATTCAAACCAAAATGAAAAAAGTAAAGTTAAGTTCAGAGCCGTCAAATTCAGGGTCTGTAGTCACGATGCATGTCACAAAGAATAACGAAATGACACACGTCTTATTGTCAACTGCTCTTATTAGACTCCAAACAAAAACAGGAAACTTTATCATATGTCGAGCCTTACTTGACTCAGGGTCACAGGCCAGCTTTGTTACGGCAAGTTGTGCTAAACAATTAGGATTACGTCACTTTAACACTAATTTTTCGATATCAGGATTAAATTCCACCTCGATTTCAAGAGCACATGAATATGTTAATTTAACATTTGCACCACTTTCGACTTCCTCAATCTTTAATGTAAAGGCACTCATACTTAATAAAATAACTTCAACTCTTCCTCATTCAAATCTGAATAAAAATGCTTGGCCATATATTCAGAATTTAACACTAGCGGATCCACATTGGTCAGAACCAGGTCAGATAGATGTTTTATTAGGTGCCGATATATATTCCTCATTAATTCGGGACGGGCTTATCCAAGGCTCTAATGGTGCCCCCAATGTGATGAATACCGCACTAGGATGGATCTTATCTGGGAAGATAAATCTAGAGTTATCAAACGATATAAAAGCATTTTCGTCCTTCACAGATGAATATGAACTTATCTCTAGATTTTGGAACCTAGATGATGATGTAGCTCCTAACCAAAAGTTGAACAATGAAGAAGTCGAATGTGAAAATCATTTTAAAAATACCCATTATAGAGACTCTACGGGAAGATATATAGTTAGGTTACCGTTTAAAGAATCTGATAATAAACTTGGTAACTCTCGAGATATAGCAGTTAAGAGATTATTACAAGTCGAGAAACACTTAGTGAATAAACCTGAACTCCAAAAACAATATTCAGAGTTCATGGATGAATATTTAAATCTTGGTCATATGGAACAAGTGCCTAGAGATGAATTATGTAAGTCCGATGATCAATTATGCTATCTCCCTCATCATGCAGTTATTAAGGAATCAAGCTCCACTACAAAGTTACGAGTCGTCTTTGATGCATCAGCAAAGACATCAACAGGAGTATCCCTTAATGATCTTTTAATGGTTGGTCCGAAGTTACAAGACGACATAATTCAACTCTTAATTCGATTCAGAGGCTACCACATCGGAATGTCGGCAGATATTGCAAAAATGTATCGGCAGATTCGAATTCATCCTCAAGATTCTGATTTCCTAAGGATCGTCTGGAGGTCATCAATAAAGGAACCTATCCAAGATTATCGGCTTTTGACGGTAACATATGGTACTGCATCAGCACCATATCAAGCCATCAAGTCGTTACAACAATTAGCGCTCGATGAAAATGACTTCCCTGAAATTTCAAGAATTATATTACAAGATTTCTATGTTGACGACCTTCTAACGGGCGCAAATACAGTACAAGAAGCCCTATATATTCAAGAAAAATTAGATGAAACCCTCAAGAAAGGAGGATTTGATTTGAGGAAATGGATCTCAAATGATCCTGAAGTTCTTCAAGCAGTTCCACCTGAAAAAAGAGAAACTGCACTTCCACTAGAAATCGGGCGCCATGAGAGAATCAAGACATTAGGCGTTCAGTGGGAACCTGCAACAGATGAATTTATATGTACAATTTCATTACAATGGCCTGAAAAGTTAACCAAAAGAATATTTCTATCAGTAATCTCAAAAATATTTGATCCTCTTGGTTGGTTAACACCATGCACAATCACGCTGAAGATCACTTTTCAAGATCTATGGAAAACAAACGTTTCATGGGATGATTCAATCGAAGATGTAACCAATTGTAAGATGATCTTTGAAAAATTCAAGCTTGTGAATACATTTCAAATTCCCAGGCAGATTGTCCACTTCAAGTATGTCCTTCACCTTCATGGATTTTGCGATGCTTCAGAAAAGGCTTATGCTGCAGTCATATATCTAGTATCGAAGAATGAAGCAGGACAAGTGGCTAGTGAGCTTATTATGGCAAAGTCGAGAGTAGCTCCCATCAAAACGATATCCTTACCCAGATTGGAATTATGTTCAGCATTATTAGTATCTAGAGTCATCAAGACATTTTTACAAGCATCTACTCTAGAAATTCAAGAAGTTCATGCTTGGTCGGATTCCACGATTACACTCGCTTGGATCGACTCACATCCATCACGATGGAAGAGTTTTGTTGCCAATCGTGTATCCGAAATTCAAACAAATGTTCCTACATGTTATTGGCATCATATTGATAGTAAAAACAATCCTGCAGATTGTGCTTCTCGAGGATTAGTTCCATCCAAACTCATATCAGATAGTCTTTGGTGGCATGGTCCTGAGTGCATCCTTGCAGCGGGTGGCTCCGGAACCTGTTGAAAACCTAAATACAAATCTAGAAGAAAGAAAAATAAAACATATTAATTTACATGTAGACGTAAGTGAAGACATTATTTTTATTGAAAGATTTTCTTCTTTAACGCATCTTCAAAGAATCCTAAGTTGGTGTTGTCGATTCATACGCAACGCTAAACTTAAAGAAGAAAATAAATGTCAAAGAATCAAAGGACCTTTGACGCCACAAGAATTGAAACAATCACTAATTAAATTAGTTCAATTTACCCAAACACATCATTTTTCAGAAGAAATCGAAAGATTAAAAAATAACAAACCCTTGAAGTCTAAAAGCAAAATTCTAAGTTTAAATCCATTCTTGGACGAAAACAGCCTGTTAAGAGTTGGAGGAAGACTAAATAAGTCATCCCTATCATATTTTCGAAAACATCCTATTCTGCTTCCCAAAAATGGACACTTAACAAAGTTAATAATACAAAATTATCACATTAAAAATCTACATGCAGGACCTCAACTGCTTTTAACGATTCTTCAAGAGCAATTCTGGATTGTGAATGCTCTCTCTACAGTGAAACAAATAATTCACAGATGCGTCACATGTCATAAACAAAAGTCTGAAGTCGAAAATCAGATTATGGCAGCGCTACCTACTGCTCGAGTTACTCCTTCTCGAGCCTTTACCAAAACGGGCCTTGATTATGCGGGTCCATTATATTTAAGAATTGTGAAAGGAAGAAACCGTACCACATATAAGGGATATATTGTGCTATTCATATGCTTTATAACGAGGGCAATTCACCTAGAAGCTGTAAGCGATTTAATAGTAGAGGCTTTTTTGGCAGCTTTAAAGAGATTTGTTGGACGACGAGGAAAACCTCTTGATATTTATAGCGACTGCGGCACTACATTTGTTGGTGCTAATAAGGAATTACAAGCTATAATCAAAACATTGAAATCAGAGATATTCACTGAAGCAGCTTCAAATTTTCTTAGCCAACTCGAAATTGAATGGCATTTCAATCCTCCAGGTGCACCACATTTTGGAGGGTTGTGGGAAGCCGGTGTAAAATCCATTAAATATCATTTGCGAAGAGTTGTCGGATCAAGCAGGCTGACATTTGAAGAATTAACCACATTGCTCATACAAATTGAAGCTTGCGTCAATTCGAGACCTCTTACTGCCCTGTCCAGTGATCCCAATGATCTGCAACCACTGACACCTGGACACTTCCTAATTGGAGATTCCTTGTTGAGTCTACCTCATAAAGATGTGACCCAAGTACCAGTGAACCGTCTTAGAAGATGGCAACTGATTGAACAGATGCGACAACAATTTTGGAAGAGATGGTCCAATGAATATCTTTCAAGACTTCAACAGAGGCCAAAGTGGAAATGTTCACGAGAGAACATATCTGTAGGTCAATTAATTTTGCTAAAAGACGAAAGATTAGCGCCGGGCAGATGGAAGTTAGGGCGGATACTTCATACACATCCAGGAGAAGATGGAATGGTTCGTGCAGTCACAGTGAAAACGTCTGATGGTGTATACAAACGACCTATTGTCAAGATATCATCACTTCCAATTGAAGACTCAGAAGAACGGTTTTGAAATTACTATTTCAAGGCCGGCGGTATGTTCGGAGATTTTACTAATTAATTATTTTAATTTTAATGTCAATAATTACTCCGAGCGAAAAATTGACTAAAGGAATTCATTCCTATAAATTATGTAATAATTAATCAATTAATATTTTTTTCTCATTGTTGTTAATAATTTCACGAAATAAACACGTTTGTTAAGAATTCACGTTTTGTTATTCCTCGAGCATTTTAGCAAACATTTAAGCAATTCAATTCATCACAACTTTATTACTCTGTGCACTTTTTTCGTATAAAACAAGATAAAAATTCATTGCCATTGGTTTTGTTTACAAATGTACAAATGAAATACCCCTCTATCTCAGATTTAGGTTAATGGCTCCTTCGACATAACATCGTCCATATATAGATAGAGAAAAAGTATTGGATTCATCTCAAAAATTCGATGCCGAGATTGTGATAAATATTCACATTTTATTTTAGGGAGGTGAATAGCTGAATCAATACGTGGTAGAATAAATAAATAAAAGGCCAAGCAACTATGTTTATTTCTTTATTATAGAACCCATAGCGACGTTTCGGTCGATTATGCGACCATCTTCTCTGGATAACAGAAAAACCTCTCTTCTGTTGACTGAACCCTAGCCATGAAGATGGTCGCATAGTCCCCCAAAACGTCGCTGTGGGTTCTATAATAAAGAAATAAACATAGTTGCTTGGCCTTTTATTTATTTATTCTACTATTCACATTTTGAAACCAGCAAAATAATCTGTCTGAACAAAATACGTATCTCAAGAACGAAAAGAGCTAGGAGGTTGAAATTTGATAGGTTAGGTACCCCCTGACGCGTAACACGAAGCTTTTTGAATAAAATCGACAGTCTTCGCCAGTTCTAATTGAAATAAGTGGTATAGGCCTATACACAAAGTTGACTTGTAGATTAATTGTTAGCTACGCCTCTGACAGATTCTAGTAAAAAAAAATTAATTCATTAATGATTCTCACTTTGTTAGTAACTTGCACGTTCAACTTGCATATAAGGGGAAGTGAGCTTTATTGTTGTAGGTCGAGGGCCCGGTGGCATGGTGCATTGGACAGCACACCGATGCCCCGGATAGGCTGGAGACCCTGGGTTCGATTTTTGGCCTCGCCAATAAAAAACACTCACAGTCTTGTTAAAAAAAATAAATCCAGAGTTGAATACTAGAACAGTCAGTGCCACAAATACCTGGAGTGTTCGAAAGTGTAGCCTTGAGCTTAGTCAACCAAACCAATATTTTTAAAATAAATATTCTTTTTTTTTTAATGCGACTGAAAGAAAAAAAAAAAAAAAACTATTTTTAAGACAACACTTCCATCAGCTAAGCTGCCTAAGTTCAAAGCTCCACCCCCGAGCACATCAGAGAGGCACTTGTGGCGCTGACTGTTTGTAACTCTGGACTTAATTTTTTTTATTAAAATCTGAGGCCAACAATTAATTTATAGATCAACTTTGCTTATATATTGTGAAATTGTTTTAATTAGAATTTTTTGTTTCTGAATTTTCGGTAAGCCAAGGATAAGAACAGTTCAAAAATATTAATAGCATTTGTTGGATTATTATTGCTGTATCACCATTGAAAATATGACGTCATTTCTATTAAAATAAACCCTTGAAATGAGTATTTAACTCCACTAAAATTATAATAAGTATTTTCTCTCTCATTTATGAATGTCCCATGCTTTGGCTCTTTAATAATAATGTTGTACAATTTGTCTCGACGTCCATTTGGTTGTTTAGGGGCTTTACTTAGGAAATGAATTAAGCATCCCATCCCCCCATCCCCCTCCCTCTACAAAAGGACATGTCGTGCCATTTTCTCACGCTTCCGCTTTGAAATCCGTGTTTTGAACCTTAAAGTTAAGGTCAGCGTCACACCAACGAACGAACAATTCTAATCTCATAAACATTGTTGGTAACAACATTGTGACTAGTTTGTTAGCGAATTTGTCGGATAATGAAGGGCCTCGCCACGTTCGCTTCTAACTTTATTTAAGCAAATATAGATATTGTGAAATTTTCTACAATTAATAATTAAATACTTACTTTAATTGCGTAATCAATTTTTTACTTTCTTGTTTGTTTTGAAATTACTTTAGGGATCTAAAAAAATTATTATCAGTTATATTGAAGAGATAGCTATTAAATTGAAAGATGCCTATATCAATTTATATAAAATACAAAAAGTTAAATAGATTTTCAATAACAAATATATAGAATTTAAGTTAATTTGTTTTTGAGAAAATCAAATATATATTCGAGAAAAGAGTTGATTTTTTTTTGTAAGTTATAAAAAGTAGGAAGTAAAAGAAATAAAAATGGAGGTTGGCAAAAAAATATTGAAAATGCAATAAAAGTTTTTTAATGGAATATATAAAATAAATATAAATTCTATCTTGACAAATGTCTTCAGTCATAGTAGGCCTACTGTTATAGGCTATAAGTAATATTAAATTTTCAAAATTTAAAAAATAATTTTTTGTCTTGAGTAGGGTGAATAAAAAAAGATTAGGCCTATTTATTTATTAGTTTCGGGTTGACCGAGCTGGAGCTCGGTGCTTTTTTTTTTGGTACATCAGTAGTACTAGTAGGTACTCAGACTTTCAAAATCGAGACATAGCGTAATTTGTTGTAAAAATATTTATTTAAATTTGAATTTAAAATTTGATTTGATTTAGGTGGTGATCATTTTTGAAAATATTAATTGTTTTTAATTTGAATTTAATTGCTTATTTGACTAGTGTGGTTAGTGCTGCCCTCTCACTTGTCACGACACTCACTAACCTTTCCATTATTGTATTGACTGTTGGGAATGCCGTTGAGTGTTTTCTATCATTTGAATATAAAAGTTATTATTTGCAGTGTTTGAAATTGATTAGTTTTTTATTAAATTCGTTGCTGAAATAACAAAGAAACTTCTCAAGTTTATTCTTTATGATTCTTTCGAGGTAAATAATATAATTTTTATTGTTTGTTTTAAAGTGTGGTTAGATGTAAAAATGACTTGATCTTCTTATCCAAAATTATTCTCTACTCCATCTTTTCTAAATACTTGCTAATATTTTAAGACCCGCGTAAACTTTTATAATGGGTGCAATTTTTTTTTTTTTTTATTTTTAATCAATTTTATTGCTTAAATGAATTTGTCCTCCAAGTGACCTTAGATGTATGTATGTTGAGCTTTTTCCTCGATTCCCGGGCAGATATCAAAATAAAATTTATTTTTAACTAGACCTATAAACAAAATAGCATCTATTATAAAAATTATCAAAGCACAAGCGATAAATTAGGCAAAATAATCGATCTATTTATATATGTTTTCCTAATCATTTGTACAGTTTGTATAGGAATTTTAAAATGAAATAGAAAGAAAATCATGTTTAAAATTTAAAAGATTGTGGATCCAGGAAGGCGTTAGTAATTAATAAATAAATTATAATAGTGGGGGGAATTTTTCTTGACAGTGATAGCAGATTTAGAGGAAGGAGGAGGTTGGAATATTACAACTCTAATAAATTTCACTTGTATCCGGCAAACCAGACATGATTTAATATCCACTGCACATAAAACATCTGACCCCAACCGAGTTGTAAGTTTGAAGTTTATTAGCGAATGGAATAAACGTAGCCATCTAAACATCCAACAAATTTGTCCACTTCAGTGAATAGGAAAAAAATTCTAAAAATTATTTGATTTGATTTTTAATAGATTATTTTCCATAAAATCATCTCATTTTGTTTAAACTTACTCATTGACCCTTGAATTGTAAAAATGTTTGTTACTACTCCAAATTTCGCTTATTCGATTTTCTATCAATCTTCAGTCATTGATTGATCAATGAGTGAGTCATTGTTATAATACAAACAAATATATATAAATGGCTAAATTTATAACATGATATATTGGTAGCTTATAAAATACTATATTTAACAACCGTTAGAATGAATTGTTTTTCATTCATTCTGCCACCTCCCCCCCCCCCCCCTTCCCAACTCTTTAAAATATATTCAAGGTTTAAAAAATATCATCGTTCCCCAAAAGTTGATAATTAATCTTTCTGAGTATTTAATATTCAGGATTTTGCAGCCAATTTTATTTTATCTAGTCCTAGGTCATAGGTAGATATTAAATTTACCTTTTTGAAAACATTATCAAAAGTAACATTTTTACTAAGGGGACGGACGATTAGGACCCGAAACGTCGACGAGCACTGTGAAATAAAATTGCTTGTCCTTGCTGCCTACATTGTATCAATACTCTAAACAATCTCCAGCTAAATAATAAAATTGATTGCAAAAATGAGAGAGAAAATTAAAATTAATATAAATTCTTTTTTTTTTTTT
The DNA here is from genome assembly GCA_023213315.1 of Euborellia annulipes. Taxonomy (NCBI): domain Eukaryota; kingdom Metazoa; phylum Arthropoda; class Insecta; order Dermaptera; family Anisolabididae; genus Euborellia; species Euborellia annulipes. The sequence goes on along the minus strand of JAKCPI010007366.1, from coordinate 81,737 downwards.
ATAATATCAAAAACGTGATAAAATGCAAAGTGGTGTTCAAGTGTTCTCATAAAACTTTATTATAAGATAAACTTTTCTAAGATTCTTTCATTCAAGAGTTAATAAGAGGTGACAAGCCAAGAAAGAGAAGGAATCCTTAAAACTTGTTTTGTTTCTTCACCCCCACGCTGGATTAGCTAAGCCCTTTCAAGCCTTTACAAAAAAAAATGAATTTATTATTTATTAATTTAAACGTGTTTCTTTTAAGCTGAACATTAACTAACTGGAAATCTTTTGTTTTGTCTGATTGCAGTCGTTGCTCCGCGGTGCCCTGAGTCAACAAAGTGCTGTCATCTTAATCTGCATGGCTATCGACCGATACATGTGCATGCTGCATCCAAACCGTTACCACCGACACTCCAGCAAAAAGGTAGAGATCATCACTCAATTAATATTTTAATTATTTGCTTTTTTTTTTGTCAATTAGTTTTTGTCTAAAATAATTAAGATTTGTTGGGTCGTACATCTATTATTTTTGTCTTTAATAGTGTTTAATTACATTTTTTTTTATAAATTTGATATTTTTTACAACGCTTTTATTAACTTGCTTTCCTGTTTTTCCGACAAATTTACAAATCGAAATTTCGACCACTTCTACTTAAGCTAGAGCTTTGAAATTTTATACACATATGTAACTCCCGTGACAATGCAATATTTGATATGTCTCATCTTTGTAGGTGAATTAATTACAAAATGGCGGCCGATCAAAAAAAGTGGGGGTAAAATATTATAATCAAAATTTCTCCTATTTATAATTAAGTTAGAGTTTCGAGCATTGGCAGAGGTGTTAAATAGATTTTACTCTAAAAAATGTGCTATTCAAAATTATTAAAAATTCAAAAAATTCAAAATGGCGGCCAATTAATCACATTTCCATTGTTCGGTCGGACAAAGTTAGCGATTGAAATTACGACCAGTTCTACTTAACCTAGAGCTTTGAAATTTTATACACATATGTAACTCCCGTGACAATGCAATATTTGATATGTCTCATCTTTGTAGGTGAATTAATTACAAAATGGCGGCCGATTAAAAAAAGTGGGGGTAAAACTTTATAATCAAAATTTCTCCTATTTATAATTAATTTAGAGTTTTGAGCATTAGCAGAGGTGTTAAATAGACTTTACTCTACAAAATGTGCTATTCAAAATAATTAAAAATTATTTAAATTCAGATTAGCGGCCAATTAATCAATTTCCATTGTTTGGGCCGACAAAGTTGCGGATTGAGATTACGACCAGTTCTAGTTAATCTAGAGCTTTGAAATTTTATACTCATATGTAACTCCCGTGACAATGCAATATTTGATATGTCTCATCTTTGTAGGTGAATTAATTACAAAATGGCGGCCGATCAAAAAAAGTGGGGGTAAAACTTTATAATCAAAATTTCTCCTATTTATAATTAATTTAGAGTTTTGAGCATTGGCAGAGGTGTTAAATAGACTTTACTCTACAAAATGTGCTATTCAAAATAATTAAAAATTAATTAAATTCAGATTAGCGGCCAATTAATCACATTTTCATTGTTCGGTCCGACAAAGTTAGCGATTGAAATTACGACTAGTTCTACTTAACCTAGAGCTTTGAAATTTTATACACGTATGTAACTCCCGTGACAATGCAATATTTGATGTGTCTCATCTTTGTAGGTCAATTAATTTCGGTCTATCAAAAAAAAGATGGGGTGGAATTTATAATCAAAAATTTATCTTCTTTTAAAATACAATTGTCGTGTATATGTATACAGGCTAACTCATACGTATTAATATTTTATTACAAAAACTAAAAAGAGTTAAATAAAATAATATAAAAAAAAAATTTAAAAACAACGCTTTTATAAATGTACTAAAAAGAGAAAAATAATTATGTATAATTTCTTTAAAATTATATTAAAAATTAATATATGTTACTAAAACTAAAAGCGTTGGGCGCGCAAATTAACAATCTCTTGCAATTTCCATTGCACAGGATATACTATCCTTAAATCACCGACACATGAATCAAAAAAATAAAAAATAAATTAATCTAACTAGTACATTTGAGTCACTTTGCCTAACTACCCGCCATGTCTATGGTATGAAAATGTATTCATAAAACATATAATAGGCCTATTTATACAATTAAAATTTGCAAATCCCGCGCCCAACGCTTTTAGTTTTAGTAACATATATTAATTTTTAATATAATTTTAAAGAAATTATACATAATTATTTTTCTCTTTTTAGTACATTTATAAAAGCGTTGTTTTTAAATTTTTTTTTTATATTATTTTATTTTTTATTTAAAGGCAGGCTACTGAGGCCATTTAACTTTAAACTTTATTATATAATTTATTTGAATACATACGATGGTTTCCGGCAGGCTTTTAAAGGTCTTGTTTTTCAAGTGCCACCTATCCCGATTTTCAGCACCATTTGGCTTTGCTTATCATCATTGATCTTGGTGGTTGAAATTTATTCTTTTTTTTTAACACATTTTTTTTCACATTCACTCACATACACAGTCTTTTTTGGCAGCTTAGGCCATATAACAATATTTACGATAACCGTTATTTAATAATATATACCTATTTGGGGTCCAGGCATTCTTATTTAAACCATTTGGTATCCAAATGGTTTAAATAAAATCATCAGACTACCTGGGATCAGAAGCCTCGACCGTTGGTATACGAGGTAGGCTCGCTACCAACTCCACCAAGCCCGTGAGCATTTATTCTTCTTGTCATGCCCATCGGCTTTGATATTGTTGATAGATTGAATATTTTAATTATTGTCTAAAAGCAGTTCTTGTGTTGTTAGGGTTTGATGGGTTTAATAATATCGTCCATCTATTATAGTTGTCTAATAGAGTTGGATAACTCGTTTTTACTTTCTCTTACCTCTATATATGTTAATAAATAGAAAGAGACAGTATTGGATTCATGTCAAAAATTCGATGTCGAGATTTTGATGGATATATACGTTTTCAGGTCCCCTGATTCCAAAAAAGTGTTTTTTTGCAACATGGTCTGTCTGAGGGAGCTAGGAGGTTGAAATTTTATATTTAAGTTAGGCACCTCCCTGGCATTCATGACACGAATTTTTCATTTGATTTGATTACAAATCATTTGAAATAAATAGGGATGGGGTCTAAATGGCCCTAGATGCTGAAAAAGACCTTAAAAAAACATAACAGACAGTAAAAAAACAAGCTTTAAACTCATTTTTCTCAAAAGTAGGTTTTTAACCAAAATTTTAATTCATAACAAAAAAATAAAAAATCTGGCGCACAGCACACAACTTTCTCTTACCTTCGGTAATCGAAAGTTGTGTTCTGTGCCTGTCACGCCAGATTTTTCGTGTCGACGTGTATTTAGTTCCCTACAGCACGCTACATTCGAATTTCAAAATGTAAAATTTATAAGTATGGGAAAATATTTATATTTTGTTATTATGGCAACCATTTATCCTATCTTTCCTATGAAGTACAAGAGTAAAGTGGTCTTGAGAATATTTCAATAGCAAAATGAGAATATACATTTAAAAGAGCATCTAAAAAATAATTGATTTTTGAATTAAAAAAAAAAAAAATCTTTGGAGCAAATTTTGAGAAAATCGAAAAAAAACTGAAAAAGTGCATCAGTAAAGTACTAGCTAGTACTTTTAGGCCGATTTTGATTAAAAGCTTATTTTCACGCCCTATCGCCATGCCATATCGGCTTGCTAAGCAGTATGTGTTCTGTACAGAAAGCATAAAAAACTCAATTTTGACCCCGATGATGATTTGGTACCTTTTCATGTGGGCGGTCTCATTTAAACCTTATTATCTCTCAGGATCAAACGCTATCATGATCTTATATTCGACAAACGAAATTTTTTTTTCTAAATTCATCAACTTTTGTGAAGATTATTATTATCAAATTATTAATATTTTTTTTACTCTTTGTCTCCATTCACTTTGATAATAGAAAAGCAAAAATAATTTAATCCATAGACATCATTCTTTCTTTCTTAATTCATCTCTTTTTGCTTCTTCTCTTAAATAAATCCATTTACATGATGACGTTGACATCAATATAATTTTTTATACCATAATAATAAACTTATTTTTTTTTATTTAACAAAATTACCGAGCTCACTGGACTTTAATAATTTCATCTAATATAAAAATATTTAATTAAAAAATTTTATGTTTGTAGAATAAAAATACCAAAAACAAAAAATAAGCAATAAAGACGCTAGTTTTATTTTTTAATTTACTATTTTTAATTATTTTGGCCAAAATAATCAAATTATAATAAAAACAAATTTCTCATATTAATGGTAAATTAAAAGGTTTACTTTAATATATAGTAAAACTTATAAAATTTTTATTTATATGTTTGTTTAAAAGAGTATATTTGATTTATATTTACTTAGTTTAATAAAAAGAAAGTTTTTTGCAATCAATAGGAGACAAATGTTCAACATGTTTCTTTATGACGTTTTTATTATATATATAAATATCTGTTTATTTGCTCAAATGGTCAATGATCTCTTATAAATAAAAAGAATGTTACGCCCTCATGAGAGGGAAAGGGAGATGGGGGAACTTTAAGAAGTCGCGCTAATCGAAATTAAGGAAAGATCTTTGATAAAATTAGATTAAAAAAAAAAAATATTTTGGTGTTAAATTTTAACATTGTCAGGATAGTTTAGTTGTGTGGAACTCGCCAGGAGCTTTACTTTCTCTTACCTATATATGTAATATATATTGAGAAAGTATTTCGAGGGTGTCAAAAATTAGATGTCGAGATTTTGATGGTATAACATGCTTTGGGGTCCCCTGAGTTCAAAAAACGGGTGTTCAAATTAAAATGATTTTGCTTTAAATTGCATATTTAAAAACAAAAAACCCTATTTTATAAGATCTAAATAAAATTCAAAAAATAGATTTCAATGGATAAGATTAGTGAAAAACGACTAGCTGCTGTGTCCGCTTTCGGTAGGCTTTTCTCATTGATACTAGTATATAGTTTTTTTCAAATAGGAAGCTCACATACAATACTTGGCACTGGTCCGCTTGTGGCGACCTCTTAAAGCCTAATAAAATTCTAATTAAATTAGGACTAATAATTAAAAACATTATAGAAACTACAAATAATAAAACAACAGAAAGAAATCGATTAATAAATTTTCCCCCTGCTGTATATTGATCTCTGTAAATTATAATAAGACCTGTTAAAAAATTCTATCTCAAAATTTTTATAATTCTCGTCCTCTCTGATCTTAATTTTTGGAATTATTTATGAAAAATTAAAAACTCTAGTTTATAAGTTTCAATGATTTATTAAAAATTAACATTTTCAACGCTTTGACACTCATGTGTGAAATCACTTCTGAAGATCTAAAAGTGTCCAAGTGTTTAAAAATCTTAATTTTTAATAAATCATTAAAACTTATGCTATAGTGTTTTTTAATTTCTTTTAAATACGTTATATTCCAACTAGAGCCTACGGTTAATAGTTTAAATCTAATTGGATTGTGGGTGTTTGTGAACACGATAACTTAGAAATCTAAGGGATTAGAAATTTGCCATGTATTTCATATTATATATTAATATAATAAAATTCTATTGTTGTTTGAAGAGAAGTTGCTATAAATTGTTTGAAGCACACTTTATTTTACTTCATAGGAAAGATAAGAGAAATAGTTGGCTACCAATTCAATTGAAATAAATAAAGATGGTGTCCAGTAGCGTAGCCAGGATTTCTGCTTGGGGGGGGGGGCCCAAAAGTTTTATGAACCCCCCCCCCCCCCTTCACCAAGAAACTTAAAGTGGAGAAATTTTTTTTAGATAATATAATAATTATAAATAAAAAACAAATAAAAAAAATTTTTTTTTTCTTGAAATAAAAAATAATTACAAAATACGTAAATATTAGAGATTTTTTCAATTATTTATAAGTTTTTTGTTAGATTTTAGAATTTATGAGAGTTAATAAAATATTTATTTAAAAAACTAATATCATTAGGGAAAACAATAGGTATTTTTACTTTCTCTTTATATATGTAATATATATATAGAAAGTATTGGATTCATGTCAAAAATTCGATGTCGAGATTTTGATGGATCTTCACGTTTTGAGGTCCCCTGAATCCAAAAAAGTGGTTTTCGCGACATGGTCTGTCTGTCTGTCTGTCTGTGTGTGTGTGTGTGTGTGTGTGTGTGTGTGTGTGTGTCTGTGTGTGTTCAATTTAAAGCATGAAGGAATTGAGCTAGGAGGTTGAAATTTTATATTTAAGTTAGACACCTCCCCGGAGCGTGAAAATAAGCTTTTAATCAAAATCAGCCAAAGAGTTCTAGTACTTTACTGATGTACTTTTTCAGTTTTTTTCGATTTTCTCAAAATTTGCTCCAACGATTTTTTTTTTAAATTCAAAAATCAATTATTTTTTAGATGCTCTTTAAAATGTATATTCTCATTTTGTCATTGAAACCTTCTGAAGACCACTTTACTCTTGTGCTTCATAAGAAAGATAGGAGAAATGGTTGCCATGTAACAAAATATAAATATTTTCCCATACTTATAAATTTTACATCTGAATTCAAATGTTCCGTACTGTCGGGAACTAAATATATGTCGACACAAAAAATCTGGTGTGACAAGCACAGAACACAACTTTCGATTACCGAAGGTAAGAGAAAGTTGTGTGCTGTGCGCCAGTCACACCAGATTTTTTTGTTTTGGAGAAGACTTTGGGGGGGGCCCGGCCCCCCTGCCCCCCCCCCCCCCCTGAATACGCCACTGATGGTGTCTAAATGGCATTCTATGCCGAAAAAGACCTTAAATGAAAAAACAAAGTATCCTCTTATGAAAAATATTATTTCATTATAATAATAAAATCTCTCAAATGAAAAATAATAAAAATTTTTATATGATGAAATGTTCTTTATTTTTTCATTTAATATAAATTTGTTCTTAAATTGTAATAAACAATTTTCTCAAAAGCTCTTATTAAAGATATAATTTTAATTATGATACAAGAATAATTTTTATGTCAAATATAACAAATTAAGATTGACCAAATTGATATATTATAATTTGTATCTAAAATTATTTCCTTTACAACGAATTTTTTAAGAGTTGTCTGGAAAATTACGGTCCATGATTAAGAAAAGGCGATGGTCCACCGCAGGAGGGCGATACAGAAAGTGAAACCCTCTGACACAAAGCGCGGCTAGTAATAAATTATTATAAACAGGCGCTGGTCTTTTCTCGTACTTATCAATAAATTATTTTATAAATTAACCAATTAATTTAAAAAAATTCTAAGAATTATAATATAAGCTTGGACGTGAGCCTTCCCAGGAACAGCAGCTAGGTATAATAAAATTTTTTATATTTTGTTGCCGACATTTCGAGAGCTAGTCGCACCCAATCTCAGAGCCTATGTTTATTTGACTAATTAATTATTTTACAATATACGTTAATACAAAACAAAATATGCCATGAAATTCTTAATGCTTACTTACACGTAACAGATGGTATGTACTGATACTAGGCCTATCGTATATTTATTAAAAACAACTAATTTTCATGTTTATTTTAGTTCTATCTCTGTTTAGGCCACCAGGGGAGCCATCATCAAAAATAAGTACAGGTGGTGTTTTACTGCATGTTATTATCATGTTTAAACATAATTTATATCATATATACGTACATGACAATACAAATACTACCTGTAATTATTTTCGACAATTTTGCGTGTAAATAATCATTAAGAATTTCATGTCATATTTTGTTTTGAATTAAACAAATATTTATATTGTAAAATAATTAATTACTGAAATAAAACTTGTTACTCTAGGCCCTGAGGATGAGGGAGACTAGCTCTCGAAACGTCGGCAACAAAATATAAAGTTTTTTTTATTATACCTAGCTGCTATTATTGGGAAGGCTCTCGTCCAAGCTCATATTTTAATATCTTCAGCTATCCATTTCAAGAAATGACAAGAATTATATTATTACACTAGACTTTATAATTTCAAAAATTTCAAAATTCAAAAAAGTATAAAGATAAATAATAAACCCTCAGGAGAATATTTTAATAATATATGACTTGCCACTATTATTATTACTCTCTAAGAAAACAAAACAATTCTTGTCCATTTCTGAAAGGAAGTGTCCCAGATGATAGTTATATGTCTTTTATTATCAAATTGTTTGGCTTTCATAAGGTCGACACCTTATCCTTTAAGAGAGAAAGAGATTCCATATTACAAAGTTTTAATCCGATTAAGTTCAGATCCAATCGCTTTAAATCAATTGAAGTAGGTTACAAAAGCGAAAATTTATATCCTATTATAACAACCATATTTTATAACCAATTTAATATAGTTAAACGCTTGTGAACCACTGATGTATGAGTACCAAAGTGTGTAGGCCTATATTTTATTTATGAAAAAAATTAATTTAATAATCATTTGACTTTTTACTTTCTCTTACCTCTATATATATATATATATATATATAAATGTTCTTGAAGGTTTCCGCGACCGGATGTATGCGAAGACAAGTTTTCTCGGGTTAAGTCGCGTGGGGTGCTGAGATTTACTCGACGTTTCGGCTCTCCTTTTGGAGCCATTTTCAAGAGAGAAGGAAGTTAGGAGGTAATGGTGGAGGGGGGTTGTTTACGGGGTCGCAGTCTTCCTGGTCCCCAGGTCAATTTGGTGGATGACTCAGAGGCGTGGATTGGTCTCTGAGAACTGGAGGAAGGTTGGGTGTGTGTAATTGTGTTCGGTTTAGGTTGACTACGGGGCCTCAATCTGCCTACTCCCCAAGTCGGTGTGTTGGTGGTGTGTTTGGTGGATGCCTCAGAGGTCTGGGTTTGTCTCATAGGAATGGACAGTGGTTGGTTCTGTGTAATCGGGTTTGTGTTTGGTTTGGGTTGACTTTGGGGCCTCAATCTGCCTACTCCCCAAGTCGGGGTGTTAGCTCTTGGTTCCCGGGGTCTCAACCTGCCTACTCCCCAGGCCGAGAGTAACTGACTGCGAGCCGGAGGTGCAGGTCCCCAAAACAAACACAAACAATCACAAACAAACGTAACATATCCAACAGCAAATCCATCTCAACAAACCAAGCCACGCCCCCAGACCAGGCCCAGCCAACCAGAGACAGCCACGTCACTCCCAAAGCCACGCCCCCAGACCAAGCCCAGCCAACCAGAGACAGGCACGTCACTCCCAAAGCCACGCCCCCAGACCAGGCCCAGCCAATCAGAGACAGCCACGTGACTCCCAAAGCCACGCCCACATGCCCGGCAACAGGTATAAAAGGACCTGCACCTCCGGCCCGCAGTCAGTTACTCTCGGCCTGGGGAGTAGGCAGGTTGAGACCCCGGGAACCAAGAGCTAACACCCCGACTTGGGGAGTAGGCAGATTGAGGCCCCAAAGTCAACCCAAACCAAACACAAACCCGATTACACAGAACCAACCACTGTCCATTCCTCAGAGACAAACCCAGACCTCTGAGGCATCCACCAAACACACCACCAACACACCGACTTGGGGAGTAGGCAGATTGAGGCCCCGTAGTCAACCTAAACCGAACACAATTACACACACCCAACCTTCCTCCAGTTCTCAGAGACCAATCCACGCCTCTGAGTCATCCACCAAATTGACCTGGGGACCAGGAAGACTGCGACCCCGTAAACAACCCCCCTCCACCATTACCTCCTAACTTCCTTCTCTCTTGAAAATGGCTCCAAAAGGAGAGCCGAAACGTCGAGTAAATCTCAGCACCCCACGCGACTTAACCCGAGAAAACTTGTCTTCATATATATATATGTTTATATATATAGAGAGAGAAAGAATTGGATTCATGTCAAAAATTCGATGTCGAGATTTTGATGGATATACACGTTTTTGAGGGCCCCTGAATCCAAAAAAGTGGTTTTCGCGACATGGTCTGTGTGTCTGTCTGTCTGTGAACAAAATATCTCAAGAACGAAAAGAGCTAGGAGGTTAAAATTTTATATTTAAGTTAGGCATCCCCCTGGGACGTGACACGAAGCTTTTGAACAAAATCGACCAAAAAGTACTAGTACTTTACTGATGCACTTTTTCAGTTTTTTTCGATTTTCTCAAAATTTGCTCCAACGATTTTTTTTTTAATTCAAAAATCAATTATTTTTTAGATTCTCAATAAAATGTATATTCTCATTTTGTCATTGAAATCTTCTGAAGACCACTTTACTCTTGTACTCCATAGAAAAGATAGGAGAAATGGTTGCCATGGTAACAAAATATAAATATTTTGCCATACTTATAAATTTTACATCTTGAAAATCGAATGTACCGTACTGTCGGAAACTAAATACATGTCGACACAAAAATCTGGTGTGACAAGCACAGTACACAACTTTCTCTTACCTTCGGTAATCGAAAGTTGTGTTCTGTGCTTGTAACACCAGATTTCTTAAATATTTGGGGTATGTCCGGAATTTCGCTGTGAGGATTTTTGTCAAGAAGAAAAAAATATTATTTCTCACGCAAGAGAAAGAGAGAGCGAGTAATATATCATTTTAAAATCTCTTAAATATAAAAAAGTGCGATATAAAGATGAATATATGACTTTTGAATATTTTGTAAAATATCAAATTGAAAGAAAACGAAATAAAAATTCACTTTTGTACGAGTATGAATAGAGAAGTAGATTTACAATTCTTCTCTTTAAAATTATTAAAAGAAGACATCTTTTTTTTTTATATAAAGAACAAATTAGATCAAAAAATTTCTTTTCCTTTGTAGAAGAGAATAATGGCAATTTCTTTTGAATTTGTTTATGATGGTATGGCGTGATTTGATAAAATCAAATAGGTATTTCAAAGTTCAAAAAAAGGGGCTTAAAGAAATGTACATGTACAGTTGGTGAAATTATTAAAGTACTTCTTTTTCAATATAAGTCCAGGATCCCAGGCCCATTTTATTACCCAAGTTATTACTATCAAGCTAATTTTCCGTGAAAAACTTCATTTTTGATGAGACGACCAACTTTTTCTCTTACAACAATTCTCGATTGTGGTAGCAGGATAAAATATGTCGATTTGACGATTCTCATAAATGTATTATTTATGGGTTTTTTAATTAAATCTTAAGAAAATTATTAACATTATTGAAAAAAAAAAAAATTGTCCTTCAAAATGTATGGTTTGATCAAATAGTCGCCTCCTTCCAACATGTAGGGCTACATGTCGTAGCGAAAGTAAGAGACAGTTGTGTGCAATAGTTTTTTTTTTTTTTAAATAAATTTTAATTTTACTTTCTCTTACCCTATATATGAAATATATAGAGAAAGAAAGTATTGAGATCATGTCAAAAATTGGTCGAGATTTTGATGGATATACATGTTTTGAGGTCCCCTGAGTCCAAAAAAGAGGGTTTCTCAAATTGGTCTGTGTTTATGTGTGTGTGTGTGTGTCTGTGTGGACATTTTTGACCATGAAGGAAATGAGCTAGGAGGTTGAAATTTTATATTTAAGTTAGGCACCTTCCGAACTCGTGTAAAATAAGCTTTTAAACAATATCGGCTTAAAAGTACTAGTACTTTACTGATGTACTTTTTCAGTTTTTTTTCGATTTTCTCAAAATTCGCTCCAAGGATTTTTTTTTAAATTCATAAATCAACTATTTTTTCCGATGCTCTTTAAAATGTATATTCTCATTTTGTGGTTGAAATCTTCTAAACACCACTTTACTATTGTTCTTCATAGGAAAAATAGGAGAAATGGTTGTTTTTAAATTCCCTTTCCGGCTCTTCCAACCATAGGGCCATTGTTGATTTCCTATAGGGATTTGTATGTTAATTTCGATTCAAAAGGGGGTCCCCTTTGAAATTTTTTAATCATTTATAATTTTTTTTTTCCAATTCTTATGAAATTTTGTCTTGTCGAAAGGTAAGAGAAAGTTGTGTGCTGTGCGCCACTCTCACCAGATTTTTTAAGTAACAATGCTATTAACATTCGAGTATAAATTTTTTTTCTTTATTAAATGGCCCATTTGGTAGTATGAAATTTAAAAGGTCAGAGTTCAGATAAAATATCTATTCGATGATAGTATGCGCTTTTATAAATTAATGATCATTAATTGCTTCCCCCAGTTTTAATCGGGTCACGTGTTTAAATCGTAATTCATTCTTTTCACTGTATATATTTGTGATATATGCATTTATTATTAAACTAATGACTAGTTTTGGACGGCGCTTCTTGTGTTTAATTAATTTAACAAATTCATTATGTTTTAACATATAAAACTCAATAAATATATTTGTATAGGTGTCTGACTTTTGCCAAATTATTTTTACGTGATTAATTTACAAACCACACCAGTGAGAGAGGAAATAGGTTTGGGTTTATACCTAAATTAAACGGTTTGGAAGCAAACGGCTAATGAACATCAGAACGGAATAACGGAAAAGTCCAATTATTTTTAACAATACAGTATGCCTAGGCCATAACGTTATGTCAAAGTTGACAATTAAAAACAAAACACATGGTGGTTGTTCTTTATTTTTACTATTTATTTCCCGTGTTTTATTTTGAATTCATATAAATCTTAAAGAAAATCTTCCGGCCTTCAAAAAACAAAATTTTATTTCTTCTTAAAAACATTTTTCTTTACATTTAAGGCGCTTAAGGTAGCTGGAAGGCCGAAGCAGTTAACATGTCCAGATCTGTAAACAAATTCAAATAAATACCTCTTAAAATGAATTTTTAATTATTTTAATACCTAATAACTAATAAGACGTCTAGTTTTGGAAAGATCTTTTAAGTCATTAAAATTTCCGTGACGACCTATATACATTTTATTAATAGTTTGTCCTTGTCTTTGCATTATGAATAAATTTACGTAAAGGTTGGGAAGCGCCATGAAATATGATATATGCTAATGAATTTGTTTGTGAGAGAATAATAAGTTTAATGAGCAACTGCAAGTGTAGCTTATTTATTTTAAGAGCGGAATGGCGTAAAAATAAAAATGTTTCTTTTCTTGGCATATTTCCTCTACAGGTCTTTTTAATATTATAAATTTAGTATTCTCTTAAATTTTTGTTAAATCCCGCCATAGCGTCAATATTAATCCTTTTAATATATAATATATACATTATTAACACTACTTTGGTATAATTTAAAAACAGAGATTATCCTTTTTGGTTTGATCCCCTATTTTAAATTCTGCCCCCATTTAAAAGCTTATTTAAATGAAGTATTAAAGTGTATATGAGGGGGTGGATTTCTTTAATTTTCAAAACGATATTCAAATACGAATTTTATATCTACACATTTTAATTGCGGCCTGTTTAAATAACAAAAAAAAGATTTAAAGAGAAAAAGAGGGAGGAAAAAATGTCAATTTCATTATTTTTTTCTCTTTTTTTTTCTATTTGGGATTTATTACATTCTCTTCTATTAAATTTTTTTTTTATTTAAATGTTTATTATTCTGAAATAAAAATAAGTGATGGAACAGGCAGCCAGGAATTAGATCTCTACGAAATGAAACTCAAGAGTAGTGGAGACTGTTCCTCTGCATTAGATACAAAAACAAAAAACTTACATTTTATCAAATCACGTATGTATGGTATGAGACATTGCATGCATGATGGAAGGAAGAAAATTGGAAATTACATCTGTTTCGAAAGAAGTCGAGAAGTATAACGATGACTAACTAACCTGTGTTTTCAACCTCGGTATGAGCTATTGAATGTGTCCATGTCGTCGAATGAAGGAAATAGCTTACACTCAGTTGACAAACACCAGATAAGGAAAATAAATAGAGGCAAGAATACCAATACACATAAAATACAAAGTGATATCCATAAACACGGATGTATTGTCTTAGCGCATGCAGCACACGTAGTTCCGAAGCAATTAAGACAGCTGATGCAGCATTCACCCATTTTCCAAGCAATGCTTAATATAACATGAAGGTAAATATAAAAAAAAAAAAAATGAAAAAGATAAATAAACAAATGCCTGACAACGAAGAGGAGCAACAGTCACCATAATCGTTGCGGTTAAGTGATGTCATGTGCGGGGAAAACATGGAATTGGTGACCTCGAGCAATCAGCCTCTGGAACATCCTCCGGGGCTTGATGTAGGGGTTAGCGTGCTAGCCTCGTATACCAAAAGTCGCGGGTTTCGGCCCCATGCAGCCCGATGATTTTATTTAAGGCATTTCGATATCAAATGGCTTAAATAGAAATTTTTTGACGGAAAATGCCAAAGTGTGTATATTATATATATATATGATTTTGAAGGTTTACTTTTGATAAAATTGTTCTGTTATTCGGAACACAAAATAAATATTACATTTATTTTCAGAAAATTTATTAAGGCAGGCGACTGACATATGTACCAGTTTCGGTCAACTTGCTGACCATCATCAGGCCTAAAAGATACAAATAATATTATAAAAACATATTCTTACATGCGATCAACAACAAAAGATATCATCATAATTTCAATCATTTTACATTAGTTATTTTATTTTTTCTCTATTACTTTATATAGATTAATCAGATAATAAATTTATATGATATTTGTTTGTTTTTATATATATATGCACTAATATATGTCAATAAATTTTGTGATTTGATTATACAATGCTTTTTGTTACCTTAAATTTTCTAGATTTCCATATGTTGGCGAATTACAATCGACTTTAAAATCATTTGTGAATAGTAAAAAGTTGAGTTACAACATATGGAAATCTAGAAAATTTAAGGTAACAAAAAGCATTGTATAATCAAATCACAAAATTTATTGACATATATTAGTGCATATATATATATAAAAACAAACAAATATCATATAAATTTATTATCTGATTAATCTATATAAAGTAATAGAGAAAAAATAAAATAACTAATGTAAAATGATTGAAATTATGATGATATCTTTTGTTGTTGATCGCATGTAAGAATATGTTTTTATAATATTATTTGTATCTTTTAGGCCTGATGATGGTCAGCAAGTTGACCGAAACTGGTACATATGTCAGTCGCCTGCCTTAATAAATTTTCTGAAAATAAATGTAATATTTATTTTGTGTTCCGAATAACAGAACAATTTTATCAAAAGTAAACCTTCAAAATCATATATATATTAAATAGAAATGCTTGGACCCCTAATAGATATATTTAAACATACGAGTATCGTTAAAAGTCTTAAAGTGATGGAACAAGCAGCCAGGAATTAGATCTCTACGAAATGAAACTCAAGAGTAGTGGAGACAGTTCCGGCTTTAATTAAATAACCCCATCCTCAGTCCATTTTCGAGAGTATGTACTCAAATGCCAGTGCATTGAGCCAAATGTAGAGTTGTCAATTTTTGGGTATTTATATACATAAAAATGCTTGTACATATACCAAGCATATGAACAAAACTCTTAGCATTGATTGGTTTATATGAACAAGCATCTTTATGTATATAAATACCAACAAAAAGTACTAGTACTTTACTGATGTACTTTTTCAGTTTTTTCTCAAATTTCGCTCCAATGATTTTGAT
This sequence comes from Euborellia annulipes, assembly GCA_023213315.1. Taxonomy (NCBI): domain Eukaryota; kingdom Metazoa; phylum Arthropoda; class Insecta; order Dermaptera; family Anisolabididae; genus Euborellia; species Euborellia annulipes. Next base: position 66,161 of record JAKCPI010007366.1, on the reverse strand, counting down.
TAAAATTCAAATACCATTTATTTATTAGAGCATCTATATGTTTATGTTGATCTTCTTCATAGGCCACCCAGAGGCCCATAGAGTATTATTATAGTTGTATAGATCATTTTCAAAAGAAACTTTTACAAAAATGTGAATTGTTGAACATAACTTTATCAGAATTTATTAAGGTTGTTCGGACATTAAAGCACTTTATTAGATTAAAAGCTAATTTTTTCATATGTTATTAATCACTATCACATACGTTTAAAATAACATTTTGAAGCAGATCTGACGCAGGGTTATCGTGTAATTAATTTTTAAAAATTGAAATTTCACATATTAATAAGAGGGTAAAATGAGAAATGCAGCTAAGGTTATTTCTTTATTTGGTTAATTCACACTGCTGACGTTTCGGTTCCGTGTTTGAACCATCTTCAGAGCTGGCAAAAAGTCATTATGAAAGTGTCATAGTGGATTTTATACATTGTTGAAAAATTCTTATAATATATATATATATATACATATATATACAGTGAGACGACCAGGTACATAAAAATTTTAATTTAATTCATTTTTATGTACCTGGTCGTCTCACTGTGTATATATATTATAAGAATTTTTCAACAATGTATAAAATCCACTATGACACTTTCATAATGACTTTTCGCCAGCTCTGAAGATGGTTCAAACACGGAACCGAAACGTCAGCTGTGTGAATTAACCAAATAAAGAAATAACCTTAGCTGCATTTCTCATTTTACCCTCTTATTAATATAACAACTCAGCTATAAATTGTTTATGCAGAAATTTCACATGTAGTCCGAAACGAACACATCGAATTATATAACCACCTCTGCATTAGATACAAAAACAAAAAACTTACATTTTATCAATTCACTTCCGTAAAATACGTTAAAAATAAAATCAAGAGTTTCTGCCGAAGGCTTTTAAAGATATTTAAACAAGAAAGTCAAAAAATTCTCCAAAATGACAGTCGCCAATATTTAAAAATAAAGAAATCTTGAGAGTCAGACCAGCCTGGCAACGTCGCATAAAATAATTCTCTTTTCTAGCTGTCAGTTACATTTTTTTTCCATTTTACGATATTTTTTCTCGCAAATCGTCCATTGTATTTAAACTGATTTGCATTAAACATTGTAATATATTAAATAAAATAAAATTTAAGGCGTTTAAGATTTAAAATAGATAGTTGATGAATGCAATGTTGCCAGTTCTATATTACGTGAAATACTGCTCAAGTCAAAAGTCATTCATTTATTATTTTTGGTAATTAAATTATTAACTTAATCCAATTATAAACTATGATAGGTCACGACTAAATTATAATAAGAAATTTTGGCATTCAAATTTTTAATTTTATTAAAAAAAAAATTTGATTCTATTATGACTTACGATGTACTGTCCGAACAACCTTAAATATTAGATGATAAAATTTCCGATCCCCTCACATGCTTCACATTCTATTAGTGCTTAGTGGTTTTATTTTTCCGTTTAAGTGTATATATTCATTTAAAATTTTAATTGAAATTATAATTAACTGAAAACGAAATAAATGAACCAATATCCACTCTATTTGAACTCTACCAAATCGATTATCTTTAAACAACTAAAATTAATTGGTTTCTTTGATAGAAAAAATTACCTTTTTAGGGAGAGAGGGAGTTTTTTTTTTTTTTTAATATTTAAAATTTGAAGATGAAATATATTGAAATCAAATCGAACTCATCCCACCTCCATTTCATTGATCTTCTTTATATCTTCCCCTTTATCTGGTGTTGGTATCGCACACACTTTGTGGCTATAGATTACACCCAGCTTTAACCTTCTCAGGGCTCTAGGGCCGATATATCTGTCAGACTCTCCTTTCCCTATCGACATGGGATCTCCTCTCTCCCTGTGATTGGAGTGAGAATGGGGTAAATAACGGATAGAGGCCCCCCTCACCATCCTGTCCGAAGACCCATTATGCTCTAATAACCGTATACTTAGCCAAGTAGCTGTTTATTAATGCTAAACACCAAGAGACCACTAATTAATAATTTATCGTTTTCACTTTTACTTTCTCTTACCTCTATATATGTTAATATATATAGTATTGGATTCATGTCAAAAATTCGATGTCGAGATTTTGATGGATATACATTTTTTGAGGCCCCCTGAATCCAAAAAAGTGGTTTTCGCCACGTTGTCTGTCTGTGTTCAATTTTAAGCATAAAGGAATTGAGCTAGGAGGTTGAAATTTTATTTTCAAGTTAGGTATCCTACTGGAGTGTGAAAATAAACTTTTAATCAAAATCGGCCAAAGAGTACTAGTACTTTACTGATGTACTTTTTCAGTTTTTTTCGATTTTTTCAAAATTGGCTTCAACGATTTTGATTAAAATTCAAAAATCAATAATTTTTTAGATCTTCTTTAAAATGTATATTCTTATTTTTCTATCAAAATTATTTGAAGGCCACTTTATTCTTGTACTTCATAGGAAGGATGGAAGAAAAGGTTGCCATGGTAACAAAATATAAATATTTTCCCATGTTTATAAATTTGACATCTTGAAATTCGAATGTACCGTACTGTCGGGAACTAAATCTATGTCGACACATACACAACTTTCGATTACCGAAGGTAAGAGTGCTTGTCACGCCAGATTTTTAACATTTTGGTTACTCATCTTGAAGACATTAGTCTTTAGTTTGGGTCTTTCATTTGAATTCCGAAAAGCAATAAATAAATTTTCCGGAACCTTTACTTGAACAGTTCAATGAATTAAATTAACGTCCTAAAACAACAGCAACACCTACTTCTTACCTCTGTTTGTTTCGTTATAGTATCTTTCTCTTCTTACATGAACTCACAGAGAGAGAAGTTGATATTCTAAAAAGGGATCAATTTATTATTCAAATTTGAGTTAAAATTTTATTAGGAACGGAATAAATAAGGAGTGCGGTGTAAAATGATTAAAGAGTTTTATAAATTTCAACAAAAAGAAAATATATATATATGGGGAGGTTTAGGCTTTTTCAGTACAAAAACAAAATTTTCAAAAAATTATATTTATTATTTTAAAAGTTTACCAAACGGTAGCATTCTGCTTATCTACCTTAGTGATGGTTTGTACCTGTATATGTGATTGTGATAAAATATTCTTCACCCAAGGACAACCTATGAGAAAGTAAAAAATCAGCTGTGATCGGTCGCCCAGCACACAGCTTTTCTCTTACATTTAGTAATTTAAAGTTTTATTCTGTGCTTATCTCACCAGATTTTTTCTGACTACATTTAGCTTATTTAGTTTCCGCCTACAAGTTGTGCAATTTATAAACATGGGAAAACATTTAAATTTTGTTACCATGGCAACCAAGGCAACCAAGGCAAAAATTAATAAAATCTTTCAATAAAGTCTTAATTCGTGATGTTCTAAATGCCTATAAGGCCAGAAAACCATCTTTAAATTATATCCACCTATCACACTCGATAAGATGACTAATAAAATTGAAAACAATTGGTTATTTTTATATACAACAAATATTTTACTAACTTTTCTATGAAGTGTATAGTGGGCGCCACAAGTGCCTGATCAACTCGAAAGTGGAGCTTGAAGCTTAGGCAACCAAAAGGCTTGGTTTTATGAAATGTTATTTTAAAAGTAGCTTTTCCCCTTCAGTGGCATTAAAAAAAGATGAAATTAGAAATAGAAATAGAAAGGCTCCACTCTCGAGCAGATCAGGCACATTTGGCGCCCAGTGTACAAGAGTAAAGTGTACTTTAAAAAATTTTGAGAGCAAAAATGAGAATATACATTTTAAAGAAGTTTTACTTAAAAAGCTTTTTTTCAACCCTCAGGGGAGGGGGGTACTCTATCCAACTTAGATATACAATTTCAACCTGGTAGATAAATTCCTTCATGCTTTAACATGGCCACACAGACAGATCATGTTGCGGAAACCACCTTATTGGACTCAGGGGACCTCGAAACGTGTGTATCCATCAAAATCTTGACATCGAATTTTTGACTAGAATCCGCTACTTTCACTTACCTATACATATACATATATAGTAAAACCCAAAGTTTTTAATAAGTAGAGCTATCGCGAAAAATTGTCAAAATGGATATTAATTTTTCACAAAAAACTCTCTGAATTGAGCCTGTTACAAATAATAAATGCACAAAAAATCTATATATATATAAATGAAATGGGAAAAATGTATGTATGTATGTAAATATATATGTATATGTTCTATAGAAATCCACAATTTTCAATGAATCCATTTGAAAGTACACCTATAATACATGGCTCTGGGAGTAACGTAGTAATAATTTGAATCTCTTAAATATTTTGGAAAATTAATTATAGGCCTAATCAAATTTCTTCAATATGGGAACACAAAATCAACAAGTTGGCTAGGAAATTAGAGAGCGTCCTTTGTGCTCTGAGAACCAGCTTCCTACCTGACTATGGGCTGGGGGTGGGGCTACGCAGCAGTTCAAAAACGAAGAGAGGACGCAGGTGACTGACCCTTTCATCATTCATAAACAGACCATTTTGTGCTGTTCCCAATCGGTACCCTGCCTCGCTTGAATATAAGATCCTTCCTTAACATCTTAACACTTGCATTGCAACAAGAAATATCCCAAATTGGGAATAAGCTTTGCGACTAGTATAATATATAAATGTATTATTTAAAATAAAAATAATTATAACAATAAGCTGGTGGAATAGAGAAATGATGGTTAAATTATATTTCGATAGGATAACAAAGGATCATAATGATACATGATTTCTCCCTCGATTGAATTCGATAACAATTTTATTTTGACAAAGCCGATACAAGAGATTGCAGATGATCTTCAAGTACGGTATGAGACATTGCATGCATGATGGAAGGAAGAGAATTGGAAATTACATCTGTTTTGAAAGAAGTCGAGAAGTATAACGATGACTAACCTGTGTTTTCAACCTCGGGATGACATATTTAATGTGTCCATGTCGTCGAATCAGGGCAATAGCTTACACTCAGTTGACAAACACCAGATAAGGAAAATAAATAGAGGCAAGAATACCAATACACATAAAATACAAAGTGATATCCATAAACACGGATGTAATATCTTAGCGCATGCAACACACGTGGTTCCGAAGCAATTAAGACAGCTGATGCAGCATTCACCCATTTTCCAAGCAATGCTTAATATAACATGAAGGTAAATATAAAAAAAAAAAAAAATATGAAAAAGATAAATAAACAAATGCCTGACAACGAAGAGGAGCAACAGTCACCATAATCGTTGCGGTTAAGTGATATCATGTGCGGGGAAAACATGGAATTGGTGACCTCGAGCAATCAGCCTCTGGAACATCCTCCGGGGCTTGATGTAGGGGTTAGCGTGCTAGCCTCGTATACCAAAAGTCGCGGGTTTCGGCCCCATGCAGCCCGATGATTTTATTACTTTCTCTTACCTATGTATATATGTAATATATATATAGAGAGAAAGTATTGGATTCATGTCAAAAATTCGATGTCGAGATTTTGATGGATCTTCACGTTTTGAGGTCCCCTGAATCCAAAAAACTGGTTTTCGCGACATGGTCTGTCTGTGTGTGTGTGTGTGTGTGTGTGTGGGGTGGGTGGGTGTGTGTGTGTTCAATTTTAAGCATGAAGGAATTGAGCTAGGAGGTTGAAATTTTATATTTAAGTTAAACACCCCCCGGGACCGGAAAAATAAGCTTTTAATCAAAATCGGCCAAAGAGTACTAGAACTTTACTGATGTACTTTTTCAGTTTTTTTCGATTTTCTCAAAATTCGCTCTAACGATTTTGATTAAAATTCAAAAATCAATTATTTTTTAGATGCTCTTTCAAATGTATATTCTCGTTTTGCCCTCAAAATTGTTTGTAGCACACTTTACTCTTGTGCTTCATAGGAAAGATAGGAGAAATGGTTGCCATGGTAACAAAATATAAATATTATCCCATGTTTATAATTTTGACATCTTAAATTTCTAATATATTGGCGGAAACTAAATATATTTCGACACAAAAAATCTGGTGTGACAAGCACAGAACACAACTTTCGATTACCGAAGGTAAGAGAAAGTTGTGTGCTGTGCGCCAGTCACACCAGATTTTTTAAGGCATTTCGATATCAAATGGCTTAAATAGAAATGCTTGGATCCCTAATAGATATATTTAAACATACGAGTATCGTTAAAAGTCTTAAATGGCCTAAGTTGCCGAAAAGACTGTGTGTATGTGTGTGTGAATTAGGAAAAAGTATGAATGTTTTTATTAAAAAAAAAAGTTATACCTAAACTCCAGCTAGCGCATTACACTTCAAATTTTGAAATTTCACAAAAATCACAGGATTTTATGAATTTTTCAAAATTATCAAAACAGTTGGATAGTGGACTGTTGTAGTAAAAATCATTTATATTAGAGTTGTAAAAGGCTAATAAATTATTAAAAATGTATTTTTTTCAGCTGTTTGGATAATTAAAAAAAAAAAAATGATAAAATCCTGTGATATTTTTGAAATCTCAAAATTTGAAGTGTAATGCGCTAGCTGGAGTTAGGATAGAAAGTTATGTTCTGTGCTGGTCACACCAGATTAAATGACTTCATGAAAGTCGCTATCTTTATATTAACATACAAGTAGTTTTGGAACAGTAGTTGTTTGTTTGCAACAAGGCAGTTTTGGAAATGGAATGAAATTCAACTATGTCCGGTTGAATTTGTTCTCGATTTTCAGTATTTGTTTTAAATAGGATTTATCAAATTTTTTCACTGGAAAACTATTTTCAAATGTATATTTCATAAATAAAGAAATTATATATAATATTTAAGATATTATATATATATCGCGTAGGTAATCCGCGAAACGGAGATTTATATAATTAAATATTACTTCATGTACCCGAAAAAAGATATAAGGGTGTGCCGCCGGGAGTCGAACCACGGATCCACCGGTAAGGGCACACTGAGCGCAAATCGGTGGATCCGTGGTTCAACTCCCGGCGGCACACCCTTATATCTTTTTTCGGGTACATGAAGTAATATCTAATTATATGTATATTTCACTTGTGCGAACAACATGCGATTAAAATCTCAACTTTTCAAATTTTTTTGTCAATTAGACACTTTTGGAAATGGACGACTCATATTTTAAAACCCACCAGTCATATATTTTATATTCTAATTTCATGGAGCTACTCGACTAATACTTGCCAATCCCTTTAAGGTGTCAAAAAAATATTTTTATTACAGTATATAAAATTGGACATATCTTTCACAAATGATTGACCTTAAGCCTCATCTTCTGGCTATTTTGTTGTAAAACCTACAAGTATTCATCAGTGAAAAGCTAGATAGAGATTTTTGTAAAGAATAAGATGGCCTGCCCTTATAGAAGAGAGTAAAACGAGAAATAGTGGGGGACGGGACATCATCAGAGGCCCTTGTTGTCATGCCGATCGATTCTCTCCTCCCAAGACCAACCAGAATGCCTTCCTCTTTTTGTGGGTGGCCTACTTTAAAAAAAGACCTCATAAGAGGGGGGGAGGGGGGGCTCTAATTGAAATCATTTCAATGCATATCTCTTTGGCATTCAACTTTTTATCAGACCGTCTCTCTTCAAGATTTTGAACAATGCATACCCTACTCTCTCGTTTACAAACATATCTTTTCCAAGAATTTATCTAACATATGAATATATTATTCAAGAACTTTAAAGAATAGAATAATAATATTAAATTAATAAATAAAAACTTTGAGAAAGTCCGTCAAGTGTTTTAAGGCCCCCGGGTGTGGCGTAGTAGGTAGCGTGCCTACCTCCTATACCAAACGTCGCGGGTTCGGACCCAGGCAGTCCGATGATTTTATTTAAGCCATTTGGATACCAGATGGCTTAAATAGAAATGCCTGAACCCACAATAGATTAATATATATTACAACGGTTATCGTTAAAGTCTTAAATGGCCTAAGTTGCCGAAAAGACAGTGTGAATGTGTGTGTGAGTGTGAGTGTGAATGAGAAAAAAGTGTGAATGTTTTTCATTTAAAAAAATCTGGTGTGACTGGCGCACAGCACACAACTTTCTCTTACCTTCGGTAATCGAAAGTTGTGTTCTGTGCTTGTCACACCAGATTTTTTGTGTCGACATATATTTAGTTCCCGACAGTACGGAACATTGGAATTCAGATGTAAAATTTATAAGTATGGGAAAATATTTATATTTTGTTACCATGGCAACCATTTCTCCTATCCTTCCCTATGAAATACAAGAGTAAAGTGGTCTTCAGAAGATTTCAATCGCAAAATGAGAATATACATTTTAAGGAGCATCTAAAAAATAATTGATTTTTGAATTTAAAAAAAAATCGTTGGAGCAAATTTTGAGAAAATCGAAAAAAACTGAAAAAGTACATCAGTAAAGTACTAGTACTCTTTGGCCGATTTTGATTAAAAGCTTATTTTTCCGGTCCAGGAGGGTGTTTAACTTAAATATAAAATTTCAGCCTCATAGCTCAATTCCTTCATGCTTAAAATTGAACACACACACACACACATCCACCCACCCACAGACAGACCATGTCGCGAAAACCACTTTTTTGGATTCAGGGGACCTCAAAACGTGAAGATCCATCAAAATCTCGACATCGAATTTTTGACATGAATCCAATACTTTCTCTCTCTATATATATTACATATATACATAGGTAAGAGAAAGTAAAAAAAGAAAAAAGTGTTTTAAGTTCTAAAAGGTATAGCGGCTAAAAAATATATTGTGCAAATGACTTTTAGCCTTTATCTCAGATTTAGGTTTATTTAGATTAATGGCGCTTGGTTCTTTCGTGCATAACATCGCCCATATATATAAATATTACTAAAGTTTAGATACACTAAATTAAAAATAAATATACAAATTAAACAATAGGTTATTTGTTTCAAAGGTTTTATTAATTAAAAATTAACACTTGATACGTACTGTATTTCGACAATTCCTTGTCATCATCAGAAGTTTTTAGAATGTAATCACTTCTGATGATGACAAGGAATTGTCGAAATACGTATCAAGTGTTAATTTTTAATTAATAAAACCTTTGAAACAAATAACCTAATGTTTAATTTGTATATTTAATTTTAATTTACAAAATGTTTCAACGAGAACCAACGGTCGAAAGTTTAAATCTTATTTAAATACAGTACTTAAATAGTAATCTAATATTTATCTTATTATATTATAGTATGCTAAAATAACTATACATTCAACTTTTTTTTATTAATTTAAATATTTAGCCAATATTGTTTCACAATATGATTTTTATTCGTATTTAACTCAATAAAATTGGAGGGAGGAACTAATTAAAACCAATGAAATGACTCATCAAAATCATAAATTCAAAATTGCAATAATAACAAACCAATTATTTACATTTAAAATTTTTAATGAATTCACTCTCACTATTTATTTTTTTCGGGAGAGGTGGGGGCCGGAAAACTTTTTTTTTTTTTTTTTTTCCAATTCATATATTATATATAATTTATGAAAAAAAATAGGTCAGTAACAGAATCTATATATATAATAGCGGTGTGTCCTCTGTCTGTCACGCTCTGTTTGACTAACTTCCCTTTGGAATTTTAATACGAAATTTTGCGGGTGAAAAATAATTGATTTTTGAATTTTAATCAAAATCGTTAAAGCGAATTTTGAGAAAAACTGAAAAAATAACTCAGTAAAGTACTAGTATTCTTTGGCCGATTTTGTTCAAAAGCTTTGTGTCACGTCTCATGGGGGTGCCTAACTTAAATATAAAATTTCAACCTCCTAGCTCTTTCCGTTCTTGAGATATTTTGTTCACAGACACACAGACAGACCATGTCGCGAAAACCACTTTTTTGGATTCAGGGGACATCAAAACGTGTATATCCGTCAAAATTTCGACCTCAGATTTTTCATGTGAATCCAATACTTTCTTTCTCTATATAGAGTTAAGAGAAAGTAAAATGCTCTTAAATACATAAAAAAAAACCTTTCTTGCTTTATAAGAGAAAAGATAGGTAGATGCTAAATTTGAAATAGATTTTTTTTTTCTTTTTCTCTTTTTTTTTAAACAATTTATTTATATTTTCTTTGAAAAAATAAATATTTAAAGAAAATCTATATACTCGTTAGAATATAAGGTAATTTTTACTTTCTCTTACCTATGTATATATGTAATATATATATAGAGAGAAAGTTTTGGATTCATGTCAAAAATTCGATGTCGAGATTTTGATGGATCTTCACGTTTTGAGGTCCCCTGAATCCAAAAAAGTGGTTTTCGCGACATGGTCTGTCTGTCTGTGTGTGTGTGTGTGTGGGTGGGTGGGTGGGTGTGTGGGTGTGTGTTCAATTTTAAGCATGAAGGAATTGAGCTATGAGGTTGAAATTTTATATTTAAGTTAAACACCCTCCTGGACCGGAAAAATAAGCTTTTAATCAAAATCGGCCAAAGAGTACTAGTACTTTACTGATGTACTTTTTCAGTTTTTTTCGATTTTCTCAAAATTTGCTCCAACGATTTTTTTTTAAATTCAAAAATCAATTATTTTTTAGATGCTCTTTAAAATGTATATTCTCATTTTGCGATTGAAATCTTCTGAGGACCACTTTACTCTTGTATTTCATAGGGAAGATAGGAGAAATGGTTGCCATGGTAACAAAATATAAATATTTTCCCATACTTATAAATTTTACATCTGAATTCAAATGTTCCGTACTGTCGGGAACTAAATATATGTCGACACAAAAAATCTGGTGTGACAAGCACAGTACACAACTTTCGATTACCGAAGGTAAGAGAAAGTTGTGTGCTGTGCGCCAGTCACACCAGATTTTTTACTTTTGTACAAGCAACTTTAATGGAAATTTAAGAAAATCAAATTGAGATGGCAATCTTATAACTTTTACAAACGTACAGATCTTATTTCATTAGGTAACATTTCCTTTTCAAAAAAAAAAAAAAAAAAAAAAAAAAACTAATAAGAAAAGTTATCTTTAAAATAAAGAATTTATTCGTATTGCGTAAACACCAACCCATTCGCGCACTTTTTACTGGAATTTTCATTTGAAATCGAATTTTATTTTTGAACTCTTGAACAAAGTGAAAAATCTTGAAAACGTTAACGTGTTCTAACTAGAGACGTAGATTGAATCAAACGGATATTAGAAGCGAGATCTGTACCTTCTTCCCAATTATGCCTTTTATCCACACCGCCCTTTTAAATTACAATTTCACGCCTTTAAGGATACAATAACCTTTGAAAATAAATAAATTCCATGTTAATTAGTTATTGATTTTTTTTTTTTTTAACTTATTGGAAAAAGTTAAATAATATTTTTAATATAAAATATTCAACCCTTTAAATACAATTTATTAAAATTTTTATTAACTTTATTAATTGGCGAGTGGAATATTAAAAATAAGCGTTAATTAAATTACTGAGTAGCTATTTTGGCGGCGAATCTTTTCAAAATCAGAATACTGGAATTCATTTTAATTCCAGGATAAGTGATACATGAGTAATCCCCCAGGGAGTGTGAAATAAACAAAAAGCAAAAAAAAAAAAAAAAAAAATAAACGAGGGAGGGTTAGAGAGATCGATTCGAGATGAGACGCAAACGCAAATGTTAATAAAATTACTATTTCATGTCGATGTTTTCGCATTTGTCCCCCAATTATTAATAACTTTTTTTTTTATTTTTATTTCTTTTTGCAAAATAAAAAAAAGAAGAAATTTGCATATTTTAGGAATTATTTATTTTATTGAGTCGATTATTTCATAAAACAGCATAAAGTTTGTTAAGTAGGTTTTATGTTTTTTGAATAGAAATAGATTTTCTTAAATTAAATAAAATGTATGAAAGTTTATTCTGTTATATTCTGGTGGCGATGAACAAAGAATACAAACAATGTGTTTTTTATGTATTCTTTGTTCATTATTCATTATGTGGCGATGAACAAAGAATACAAAGAATGTGTTTTTTTTATGTATTCTTTGTTCATTATTCATTATGTGGCGATGAACAAAGAATAAAAACAATGTGCTTTTTTATGTATTCTTTGTTCATTATTCATTATGTGGCGATGAACAAAGAATAAAAACAATGTGCTTTTTTATGTATTCTTTGTTCATCGCCACCAGAATATAACAGAATAAGTTTTCATACATTTTATTTAATATTTATTATTTGTTCGACTCCATTTGTTCAAAATAGATTTTCTTCTTTCAAACCCATTTAGGGCCTGTTTCTTCATTCAGTCAAGTAACTGAAGGGTCCTTGGTTAAGTGATTTAGGACCGGTTCCTTCCGTCATGCATGCAGATTTTCCTACTTGATATAGTCTACATTCACTTGTATTGACTTTGTCATCTCAACATAAAATGGGTATCGAATTCAGTCGTCGGCGAAATCATATATCATTATGATCCTTCGTCATAGTATTGAATCTCAATTTCACTACCATATCCACAAGCTTATTGTATTTATTTTCGATAATACATTTATAGATTTTTGTCCATACATTATTTTTAACAGGCGTGATTCAGAGAGCTTTTTGTAAAAATAAAATCAATCTCCATTTTGAAAGTTTTTCGAGATAGCTATTAAGGAGGGGTGTCTAAACGTAGGACCAGTGTCTAAGCGTAGTTAAAAAAAAAAAAAAAAAAAAAAAAAAACTAGACTATTATAAGTAAAGTGGATTTTTATGCAGCAAAAATCCCAAAATATGCCATATAATATGAAGTAAAAGTATTAAAATATGCAAATAATGCCTTTCAATTAAAGGTAAATCATGATTTCTAGTGATATCGTCTTTTATTTTTGGAAGGAAATAGAGTAAAACAAAAATTGGTCTCGCAATAAAAACTAAATTTATTGTAAAAAAAAACTGGTGTGATCTCTTCCGAAATCGAAAGTTGTGTTCTGTGCTTGTCACTCCAAATCGACATATATTTAGTTTCCACCGATATATTAGAATTTTTTTTTTTTTTTTAAACATTCACACACAGGCATTTCTATTTAAGCCATCTGGTATCCAAATGGCTTAAATAAAATCATCGGACTGCCTGGGTCCGAACCCGCGACGTTTGGTATAGGAGGTAGGCACGCTACCTACTACGCCAGACCCGGGGGCTATATATTAGAATTAAAATTGTAAAATTTATTAGTATGGGAAAGTATTTATATTTTGTTACCAAGGCAACCATTTTTTTATCCTTCCTATGAAGTACAAGAGTAGAGTGGCCTTCAGAATATTTAAATAGCAAAATGAGAATATACATTTTAAAGAGCATCTAAAAGATAATTCATTTTTGAACTTTAATCAAAATTTGAATTTTGACAAAATCGAAAAAAAAAAACTGAAAAACTACATGAGTAAATTTCTAGTACTTTTTGGCCAATTTTGATAAAAAGCTTATTTTCATGTCCTATGTGGGTGCCTAACTTAAATATAAAATTTCAACATCCTAGCTCAATTCCTTCATGCTTAAAATTGAACACAGACAGACCATGTCGCGAAAACCAAAAAATGTCGAAATTTAAATAATAGACTCATCTTTTATGAGGGCTCAATAAGTAAATATTTATTTCTTGTTATAAAATATTTTTTCATAAAAACAAAAAAAAAAAAATTTGATTGATATCCCAACCCAAACAAAATTACAAAATTTATTTATAGAGATACGATAAAATAAGCCAAAACCAGCATCTTTGAAAAAAATAAATATAGAGAGTATAAAATTGGAGATCGATCCCACCCCCTTAGCAAAAACTAGGTTGAAGTCTCTTCTCTAATGGCAAAGAGAAAGTGTTTGATCTAATCACAGGCCGAAAAAGAGCCGCCTCCCTTGTCGTTGTCGTTCTCGATTGCTTCTTCGTGAAATCTAATTATTTCGCCTCCAAAATTCAGGGAAACTCTCTTTCTTAATATATACTATATATCAAGAAATTGGTATACCTTTCGATCTACAATAAAATCAAAATACAATTTTCAATCTTGATGTTTCAAAGAAAAATCATTAAGTTTTTTTTTTTTTGTTTAAAAAAATTTTAATCAATCTACTTTGAATAAATCATTAAGGATTTTGAAATATTAATGATTTATATTTTCTTATTTTATAGTTAATTCAATTTATATAAATCACGTCTTAATTTTACTTATCATGCATAAATTAGTACATCTAAGAAGAAGGCAAAAGCACGGAAAAAAGATTATTTTTGCGTCTCAGGGGAGTACCTTACTTATAAAATATATAATATATATAAATACATGTATATATACAATTTCAACCTCATAGCTTCCTGCTTTAAATTGATAACATACAGATAGATAGATCATTTTACAGGACCCACTTTTTTGGCCTCAAAACTTGTATTTCCATCAAAATCTTGACAGAATTATTGACATGAATGCAATACTTTCCATAAAGAGAGAGGGAGAGAAAGCATGGATTGCGTCATGCCAAAAATTCTATTTCAAGATTTTGATGGAAATATTCGTTTTGAGGTTCCCTGAGTCCAGTAAAATGGTCTGTTTATATGCTATAAACTTTAACTTTTCTAAGTTAGGTTAGCTCAATGGTAGAATTTCTGCCTCTTGTGCTAGGAGTCAAGGGTTCGCATCTCGTCTAATGCGACAAAAATTTATTTCAATTGGCTGTCAATTCAATTAGAGTCGGGTCTAAATATCCTTCGATGCCTAAATAGACATTTTGTTAATAATTTTTTTAGGTGCTTTTATTAAGTTGCTAGCTTCACACAGTGAGGGTCAAGGTCAATATTAAGCCCCAACAATGCGTTTTCTACTTGTGATTATTTCATTGTTTTTAAAAAAGAAAATGAAAATCTTTATTGGAAATTTTCTAGGTTTGAACCATAAAAGTTTCCATTAAAAAATATATAAGATTTTTTTAAAAACAATGAAATAATCACAAGTAAAAAACGCATGGGTGTCCTTCACTGTAATTATATGTGTGGAAACTTTTTTTTAACTTGAAGGTTAAGCGTCTTCTTGCTATCGGTGAGATAAGTTTGCTAGTTGACTAGAAGTGAAGCAATCGGCTCTTTGAAGAATTATTGAAATCTCTCAGCCCTTAATACATTTATCTAAGTTAGTATAGAATCTGGAATCTTAATCCTCTAAGGATCCAGAACTAGTTTCAATCAATCTATCAATTGTCAGATTATTAAACCTTTCCAGATTAGAATGATTGATTATTGGAAGACGGAGATGCTTAAATGATAATCCAAATTACATTAATACCTTTAGGTGGAATTAGAAAACTATTCTGAATTTAAAGAAAATAACTATAATTACATTACTATTACTTTTTTTTTCTCTGGAAACGGTATAACTGATTTTTTTTTGGTAGGATTTTAACCACGATAATAATAATATTGAAATCATTTACACTCACATTTTTTCCATTGCCACCGACTATTTTGTAAATTAAATTATTCAAAATAAATTAAATAAATATTTATTGAATTAATCAAGCTATATCATGGGAAAACTAATTGTTTTATATTAATACTGAAAAATTATTATTAATAACTAATGAATTTAATTATTTATAAATAATATTTTTTTTCTCTCTCTTTTTGGCGATACTATATTTATTTTGCGTATAAAATATATTTGATGATTTAATTAAAAGATTAAAAAAATAAATAAAATATTTCTCTCTAATTAAAGTATAAATTATGAAAATATAAATTTGTCATTTGATTTAGGCCTATGTACTAAATGTCTGTCAGTCTCCGGTTCATGGGCGTTCCCAGCGGGGGGCAGCTGCCCCCTCCCCCCCCCCAGCAAAAAAAAATGTTTATAAAGTGATGAAACGAAACAAAATTGGTGGATGGCGACGGGGAATGATTTTTTTTTGTTAGGATTTGAGGGTTTTTAGGCCTTTAATTCGAAGGCTTTTCCCCTCTATATAAAAAATAGCTATGTCACAATCTGGACGACCATGATTCCCCCCCTGGACGACCATGATCTGACCATGCCCCCCCCCCCCTAGATTTGATCCTGGGTACGCCCATGCTCCTGTTTGCTATAGATAAGCTTAACAAATTAATTAAATTTTATTTGATTAATTAACTTCTCAATGCGTGGCATAGGGGCTAGCGCGCTGGCCTTCTAATCCAAGGGTCGCGGGTTCGGATCCCAGGCAGTCCTATGATTTTATTTAAGCCATTTGGCCACCAAATGGCTTAAATAAGGGAGTCTGGACCCCCAATAGATATAAACATTTAATAACGGTTATCATAAAAGTCTTATATGGCCTGAGTTGCCGAAAAGACTGTGTGATTGTGAGTGTAAATGAGAAAAAAGTGTTTTTATAAAAAAAAAAAAAAAACTTCTCGATGCGTTGGGTTTTTTTTTTTTATTTGAACTTTATTTATCAATAATCATGTTGCTGTTTCGGCTCCGGATCTTGCCTTCATCATTAATACAATCAATTATCATAGTAGGCAGCCAATGATGAATTTTTCTTTTCCTCGACGTTTCGGACTTTCTATAAGTTATAAATGGCATGTAATGATGTCAAAATTATGCATTGGGTAATACTCAACATTGCATCAAAATTATGCATTGACTTACGTTTTTGACTCATATTTCATCATTAAGGAAGGTAATGAAAGCGTACGAAAAGTCTGCTAAATGAAGAAGAAATTAAAAGAGTTCGTTCATTCATTTCGTTCTAGGCTGTCTGTAACCCCCAGTCTCAAATAAATATCAACACCTACAAAAAATCGGTATTTGAGTCTGTTCACCGCAAAAATAGAAAATCCTGGTTCCAGTCCAGGGAGCGCCTCTCAAATACAAACTTATCCGGCGTTGGACAAAATCCTTTAAAAAGAATTAGCGATCCACAGATCCGGGAAATTCCGACGATCTCATCTACTAACCCGATCCGGCTGCTAAAAAGGATTATCGAACTAGGGCGATCTGATCCGCTAATCCGATCCAATTTAGAAAAAGAATCTCTCTTTGTTTGCACTGATGATGACTAGGCGAGATGCCAGTCGAAATATTTGCTAATTAAAGATGATGTGAGAGGGTCCGTCAATTGCTGGCTTTTATTCTCCGGTCCTTTCCTTATAGTTCTGATCTAGCGAAAATCTTCCAATTGTAAAAGAATCTCTGTTCCGATCCGCAAATTCAGAACCTCGATCCGGACTTGATTTTTAGGCGGTTTGATGAATCAAAAGGATTTATTTAAAAAAAAAAAAAAATTATAAAGGATTGACAAATCCTCTGATAAGGATCACAAAAATCCAGAATTGCTTTTCCTTCGAAAAGGATTTGTGGTCTGATCCTAAAACCAGAGAGCAAAAATTATTTCGATCCAGATTCAAGTTCCTGCCCAAAAAAAAAGGATTTGATCCAGACTCAACGTTGCATCAAAATTATCCTTTGAATATCCTGGATCGGATCGAATTTTCGGATTTAAATCCAACAGTTGCGCGATCCTGCCTATTCTTGAAATTTTCTTATATTAAAAGAAAATACTAGTTTATTATTACTCTAATTTTTTTTTTTTTAACAAATATAAAACTTAACTTTCTAAATCTCGATTTTAATTAATTTCGAAAACTTTCTCTGACTTAAAAAATTCTATTCAAATTATATTTTTATATTTCAATAAATAAATATTCTTATTATTTTTTTTCGCTTGAATAAATTTTCTTTTTCAACTTAGACTCAATTACGATCTCATTATCGCATCATTGAAATCGGTGGCGTCAAATAAAATTCAATTGTTACAATAGACTTAATAAATTTATTATCCGCTTTCAGACATCATAAATTATCCATCCAACGAGAGAGGTGGGTGTTGTTGATACTTTGCAAATGATTAATGAATGTTCTCCTTCTTATTAAAGTTTCTTTACTTTTAAAGTGAAGGAATATAAATTCACCTTGAACACAATCATACTTTATTTAAACGATATTGAGAGAGGGATTTCTATCATTGGCTTGAATGATAAATTTTTCTTTTATTCATGAGTTTGATAAATTCCCTTATTAGAAAGGAGAGTTGGATATCTTAGAAATAGCTTATCAATTGCTGATAAATTTGCAGGGTTGTGTTTTACTTTCTCTCTCTATATATGTTAATATATAGAGAGAGAAAGTAATGGATTCATGTCAAAAATTTGATGTCGAGATTTTGATGGATATACATGTTTTGAGGTCCCCTGAATCCAAAAAAGTGGTTTTCGCGACATGGTCTGTTTGTGTGTGTCTGTGTTCAATTTTAACCATGAAGGAATTGAGCTACGAAGTTGAAATTTTATATTTAAATTAGACGTCTCCCTGGAGCGCGAAAATAATCTTTTAACCAAAATCTGCGAAAAAGTACTAGTGCTTGACTGATGTACTTTTTCAGTTTTTTCGATTTTCTCAAAATTCGCTACAACGATTTTGATTAAAATTCAAAAATGAATTATTTTGTAGATGCTTTTTAAAATGTATATTCTCGTTTTGCCATTGAAATCTTCTGAAGACCACTTTTCTCTTACACTAACCACATTGGAAAGATAGGATAAACGGTTGCCATGGTAACAAAATATAAATTTTCTCTCATGCACTAGCGTAACGTTTTTTAGCTGGGCTCCCCCGCAACCTTTATTTCGGGCCCCACGAGTTACAGTTTTTTAGCCCGGCCCGGCCCGTGGCCCCCCAAGGTCCAGCCCCCCCCGCATCGCGGGGTCTGCGGGGGCGTACGTTACGCCACTGCTCTCATGTTTATAAATTTTACATCTTGAATTCAAATGTACTCTTCTGTCGGAAACTAGATTCTGTATATCTCGACACAAAAAAAATCTTATGTGACAAGCCCAGAGCACAACTTTCGATTACCGAAGGTAAGAGAAAGTTGAGTGCTGTGCGACCAAGATTTTTTTCATTTTTTTTTCTGGGACTGTCCTAACTATTTAATTTTCTAAGAAGTAATTGAAATTTGAGTTCTGTGCTTGTCACCAGATTTTTTTGTGTCGACAAATTGTATATATATATATATTTTAAACACTCACACTTTTTTCTCACTCACACTCATACACACATTCACACAGTCTTTTCGGCAACTCAGGCCATATAAGACGATATCCATTATTAATTAATATACATATTGGGGGTCCAGGCATTTTTATTTAAGCCATTTGTATCTTGAATTCTAATAATATATCGGTGAAAACTAAATATATGTCAACACAAAAAAATCTGGTGTGACAAACTCAGTACACTACTTTCTTTTACTAAAGATAAGAGAAAGTTTTGTGCTGTGCCACCAGTCACATCAGATTTTTTATTTTTTTAATTATTCACTTTTATACTCACTCATGCTCCATCTTTTATTCATTTCATTTATTAATTTTGTTCTTCTGGCATTGTTAGCCATAGCATTGTTTATTTATTTTTTTATAGACGTCGATTGTTGCCCCACCCCTTCCTCTCACACAAGTTCTCCTCCTTCCCTTTTTTCTTAATCTCTCTCCCACTCCAACTAGCTCCCTCCCTCTCCCGCCTCTGAGGCGGTGGCGGCCAGCCTCCCCTCCCTCCGTTCTCTCTCCTTGCAGTTGAGTGTGATGCTGCTCGCCAGCCAGATGAAAGAAACCATTCTAAAGCCTGTGCTCCCTCCTTAAAATATCCTAAAACAACCAGGTGATTTATTTATTTATTATTTTTATTAATTTCATTGTCAAAAGGATGATTTTATGGTATAAATAATAATATTGACTTGACTGAATACTAAACTTGACTAAAAACACTTGACCTAAATAATACTTTTAACGAAATGTCTTTTAATAATGTATCATTATTTTAAAAGCTCTTTTTCACTTGAATAATGGTTTTTAATAGTCTTTGATTATAAAAATAAAATGCATATTAGTCTTGATTGAGATGGAATCTATTTCTTAAAGCGAGCTCTCTTTATCCATTACACAGAGGCGTTCTTATCACTCCACGTCCAAGCCTTTCACGTACGGATTGGTTTCCATGGAGACCAACATCTTAATATGTTTTGTTGTATTCACTCATTTAGTACTCGTTTTCCAAACCTAGCGGCATGCTCTGGTCATATTGCTCCTATACTTTTGATGTTTTAATTTAGTCATTTTTCCAGTATTTAGATGCCTGAAAAATTTCACTTCTCTATTTCTAAATGAAATTACAGGAAATGAGATTAATAATCATTGCTATTATTTTTAAATATTTTTTATTATAACTTTATTTTGGATATAAACTTAAAATACATATTAAATCTTGTTATATTCTCTCTCTTTGTTCTTATTAAAATGGATCTTGTAAAATTACTCGTTTGGATTGATTTAATTCTGTTCCCCAAATCAGTCAATCAATCATTTAGGCCTTTAGATGCAATCATCATTTTTTTTTTCTCAATTTGTTTCTTTAAATTTTTTTTTATTTTATTTTTAAACAGATGATTTCTTAACAATACGGTTAATCTTTTATTTATAAAATAAATAAAAGACATAGACCTCGGGCTTGGTAGGTATAGTTGGTACTAGGAAATAGGAACTAGGCTTAGTTGTTAGTTGGTAGCGCGCCTGGCTTGTATACCAAGGGTCGAGGGTTCGGATCCCAGGCAGTCCGATGATTTTATTTAAGCCATTTAAATACCAAATGGCTTAAATAAGAATGCCTGGCCCCCATTTATCCGGATTTTCACCACTGCTTGACGTATTGCTCTATATTTTTTACACTTTGTCTGGCGTGACAAGCACAGATCTCAACTTTCAATTAACTAAGAAAAAGTTTCAAAAAGTCGTCTGGTGTGCGACCAGTCATACCAGATTTTTTCAATTGCAATTTATCCAAATATTTCTCTTTCAAATTGACTTTCGAATTCAAGTCATAACATTTTAAATTTCATTAAATCCCCTCGGGAATATCTCTTTCTTTCTACGTACGTATGTGACGGATTTATTTATTGCCTATATATATATATATATATATATATACTGTATTTTTTTTTCCTGAGAAAATTTTACTTAGTCCTGAGGGGATATGATCTTTTTACGCCCTTGCCATACTAAATTTTACCAACTTAAATTGTTTCATATCTGATTCACTGTAGGAGGCGTTGGGGAAATTAATATTGTCGTCTCTTTTGCACTCGCAACCTAATTTGTATGGAAATATATGCATCACTTTAATAATATAGGCAATATAACAATAAAAATTCTATCACTTTACTAACTTGAAATGATGTTGAAAAATTATAAATTAAAAAAAAAAAAAAAAAAAAAATCAAAAGGAATTTCATTTATCAAATGAAACTCCCGTTAATAGAATTAAAATTTTGTTCTTTACAAAATACTTTTTTCTTAGAATTAATTTTAAAAAAAGTTGGTTTTTGGGCATAAGCTGTAGTTTTATGAATTTATTGACGAATGAATAAAGTAGTAATATCTCACAGTGGCGCAACCACGAAGGGAGGGGGGAAGTGTGAGGGTAACCCTCCTTTGTTTTAAATAATATTAACCATATATCTCCGAAGAATTAAAAAACAAAAAAAAAAAAACGCATACGCTTCCCTCTTCAAAAACTTGTGCCACTGACCACAATATAAAATAATATCTTTTATTTATATTCTTTTTATTTATAAAATAATTTTTTTATAGCCTATTTATTAATTTAAAAATTTCTCTTTTGTTTCAGGTTAGCAGTCTGCAGGTTCTTATAACAATTTCCTTCGTAGAGAATGTACATCACTTGTAAGTAGACTGTAATCTTATTATAAAATATACCACAACAAATATGCAGGCACATTTGTTTATACCATTTGGTATTCAAATGATTTAAGTAAATTTTTACCGTACTTTCTGATATCCGGACTTTTAAGATTGTTGTCCCTATCTTTTTATCCTTTCGACCACAAGAGGGGAAGGCATATTTTCGCTTAGTAGTTGTCAACATTTCGTTCACTTATATATATATATATATTTTTTTTTTTTTTTTTATTTCTCTCATCACACATCTAAATATTTTACACTTTCTCTTTTGATCTTGTTAGTAACCGATTACTACAATCGACACCTCATATAGATGAAAAAAAATCAGTCTTTTCAGTTTAAAATATTTTTTTTCTCTTCAATTGACGTTTCGGGAACTCGCCTCTTATCATTTACAGTTGGTAGACTATTATTTTTTTATCTTCAACATTTCTTTATCTTTTTGGTATACGTATTAAATGCATATTTGTCAGATTAATTAAATTTTGAAAAAACAATATTTTTTTTAAATATTAATTATAAGCCTAATAAATAAAATGATTTTATTTTTTATTTAATTTATTTTTAAAAAAGAAAAGATAATTATCATACCTAATTTATTATATACAGCCTAATTTATAAATTTTCTTCTTCATTTTTTCAAGAAAAGTCATCAATACTTGTTTAAATTAATTAGAAGCCGATAAAATGGAATGAATTGTTTTATTTAGATTGAAGTAATTCCTACAGGCGAGACATTAAAATGTTTTCACTTGTAGATATCACTTTAATTTTTGTTTTTGAAGTCCTCATATTAGAACCGTGCAGCACCCAACAAATAGTTTATAATGGTCTTTTCATAAGCCATTATTATACAATAGCCTATGTATAAAGATTGTGCTGAGAATTTCGAAATTCTCTGCACAATCAGTCGCATCATATGTAATTATTTGCATTTTTATTTTTATACATAGGCTATTGTATAATACTGTGATCAGACCATTAACAACTCTGTTTGCTAAAAAACACCTATACCACTGAAGATGGCATAATAAAATTGGCCGAAACGTTTTGCAAAAAAGGAGTTTGATTTAATAGAGGCTACCAAACTGGTTGCATTCCTATTCAACCCTGTAAATTATTGAATATTATTATAATAATATCCTATTCAAATATATTGATCTTAAAAAACTTGACTTTCTCTTAGCTATATGTATATGTTAATATACATATACATTATATATAGAGAAAGTAACCTATTGGATCCATGTCAAAAATTCAATGTCGAGATTTTGATGGATATACATGTTTTGAGTTCACCTGAATTCAAAAAAGTGGTTTTCGCGACATGGTCTGTCTGTGTGTGTGTGTTCAATTTTAAGCATGAAGGAATTGAGTTAGGAGGTTGAAATTTTATATTTAAGTTAGACACCCACCTAGGGCGTGAAAATAAGCTTTTAATCAAAATCTGCCAAAAAGTACTAGTACTTTACTGATGTACTTTTTCAGTTTTTTTTTTTTTTTTGATTTTCTCAAAATTCGCTCCAACGATTTTGATTAAAATTCATAAATCAATTAAGTTTTAGATACTCTTTAAATTGTGTACCCGTATTCTCATTTTGCCATTCAAATCTTCTGAAGACAACTTTTCTCTTGTATTTCATAGGAAAGAGAAGAAATGGTTGCCATGGTAACAAAATATATAAATAAATTGAAAATTTTTCAAATTCAAATGTACTGTATTGTCGGAAACTAAATATATCTCGACACAAAAAAATCTGGTGTGACAAGCATAGAACACAACTTTCGATTACCGACGGTAAAACGGTTGTGCGACCAGTTATAGTTGACTCCAGGATCGATGCTCAGTCCCTTAAATTTAGAGTTTGATATCTTCATTTATTATAACGCAGATTACTTTTTTATTCTCGTTCCATAACTTCTATTTTTGTATTTTTAAACTAAATTAGAGCAAAAGGACTTTTACCATATCGATATTAAACTTGACATTTCAGACAGGAATGATCGAAATCCTCTTAAAATATAAATCCCAAAAGAGGTGAGAAAAAAAAATATAGAAAACAAATCCTGATGAAAAGCATATTATCAAGCATCTCGTTACCGAATAGGACGTTAACGTTTTAACGTTAACGCAATCGATTGATTGATTGAAAACTCTTGAATCATACTGATGTTGATGTTGTCTCCGACGTGTTCAGTTTTTTTTTCTCCCCCCCCCCCCCCCTTCGCTCTAATGATGTTTTTTCTCGCTGACGTAAAATGTTTTCTGGCTTTATTTACACATAAACGCAAAAATTTTGATGTCCTCTTTTTTTTTTTTATAAATAAACAAAGAAGAAAATTGAGAGATCGAGTATCAAGTTTGCCGATGTCCTTTTTCTGTTGTTATTTGTGATTAAAAAAAAAAAAAAAAACAACGTTGCTTTAGTAGATAATAATAAATTAGCATCAATAGGGAATTGAACAATCTGGTTAACATCTTTGTAACAACCTGGGTTTTAATAACATTCAGTTAATGTAACTGTCATGTACTGGGATGAGACTGTACTTAGTCCTCATTTATCTCTCTTTCTCTCTATGAATGAAAATAACATAAAAGTGACAATATTGATGTCTGATAACATAAAATTAAATTCAACTGTGATATTTTTTAAAACAATAGCAGGTCATTAATCATCATTAACAACAAATTGAAGCTGAAAAATATTTAAATTTAAATGTTAACGTTCACCTTTAATAGCGTAAATCCTCCTTTTGGGGGGCATAATTATTAAACTATTTATTATTCAATTCCCTTATGATATATTAGTTCATTAGAGAGCCATAGAGCTCTCAGCTGTGTCTAGGGGCTTTCTCTTCTAAGCCTCAATTGTAAATTTGAATTCCATTTAATCGGGGACTGTTTCTTTGAAAAACGATGAGAGATATTGAAATCTCTGACAAGAGAACGAGATTGTTATTTATTTAAGGATTTTTTTTTTTTTTGGATTGGTAGTCAATTCAATTGAAATTCGAAGGTGAACCTCTGACCCTTTGCAAATATAAAATTTTCCATAATATTAACGAAAGAGAAAAAAGGGTGGTGAAACGTCTTTTCATCTATTTGTTGGCCTCGAGCTTAGAGGATCTCTTGGCAACTCCTGTCATATTGTAGGTGCGAACATTCGTCGGTTAACTTGACTTCTCGTTCAAGAGTGATATTAGCGGATTCAGAGGAGTTTCTCGGGAGAGGGAGGGGGAGGGAGGTAATCTGGTGTAACTGGTCGTACCGCACGCAATTTTTGCTTATATAATTAAATATTTATTAATTCATATACCCGAAAAAAGTAATAGTGTGCCGCCAGAAGTTGAACCACGGATCCTCCGAATTGTACTCGGAGTGCCCTTACCACTAGACCTCAGCACCGTGCTGGCACTCCGAGTACAAATTGGAGGATCGGTGGTTCAACTCCCGGCGGCACACCCTTACTTTTTTCGGGTATATGAATTAATAAATATTTAATTATATAAGAAAAATTGTGTGCTGGGCGACCAGTCACATCAGACTAACCCCCCCCCCCCCCCCCCAAGGAACTCCTGGATCCGCACTTGCCCCGAGCTCCTCTAAGCTCGAGGCCAACAAATACATTTAAGTCGTCTCACCATCTATTTTTCTCTCTCGTTAAAATATTATGGAAAATTTGTATATTTGTCTATATAGGCCTATCTTCTATAAAATAAAAAGAATAAAAAAATGTAGTACTTGCCTGTTATAATTTTGTTTATTTTTGGCAAGAAGGAAGAATCTACCACATAATATGAAATTTAAGAGGGGGCAAATGCCACCCCCTTCAGATTACGCCTCTGGGAACAAAAGGCCTTCATTATTTATTTTGAATTTTCTAAATATGAATATGAACATTAATTATTAAAATTTTTTAATTTCCCTTTTAAAAGACTAATTTTAAAATTTATGAACTTGTTCTACGTAATAATAATAATTGCTGATTAAACTTTCTCCTTCTTCATCATTCGTTCATTCATTCATTGTTTGTCATTTGTTTGTTTAATGGCAATTAAATATTCAAATTGCTTTTTAAAAAAACAACGACTATCCAAGAGCAAGAAGGCTTTAAAGCAGGAACGTAAACTTTTTTTTTTGCAATGGAGAGAGCTTAAGTTGCTGACTCCACTAACTTTAAGCTCCGAGAGACAGACAAGTTGCAAGCCATCCTCCCTCTCCCTGTCTTAGTGTCTTCTTTGTGGCAAATATATACTAGAGATTATGGCAATAAAACAGCTGATAGGGAATTATCTTTTTTTTTACCATTTGTGATAAAAAAAAGACTGTCAATCAAATTCCATTTATAGATAGAACAATAAAATCATCAATGTCAATGTGAAATCAAATTTGAAAAAAAAAAAAATCTGTGTGACTGTTCGCACAGCACACAACTTTCTCTTACTTTTGGTTCTATGCTTGTCACACCAGATTTTTTGTGTCGATGTGTATGTTTAGTTTCCACCAATATATTAAAATTCAAGATGTAAAATTTATAAACATGAGAAAATATTTATATTTTGTTACCATGGCAACCATTTCTCCTATCTTTCTTAGGAAGTACAAGAGTAAAGTGGTCTTAAAAAAATTTCAATGGTAAAATGAGAATAAACATTTTAAACAGCAACAAAAAAACAATTGATTTTTGAATTTCAATCAATTCAATTGGAGCGAATTTTGAGAAAATCGAAAAAAAACTAAAAAAACATAAGTAAAGTACTAGTACCTTTTGGTACGCAGACAGACCATGTCGCGAAAACAACTCTTAATGGGTTCAGAGGACCTCAAAACGTGTATATTCATCAAAATCTCGACATCAAATTTTTGACATGATTCCAATACTTTTTCTCTCTATATATTAACATATATAGAGGTAAGAGAAAGTAAAAAAAATGAGTGTTGCCCGAATTGAAAAGAAAATTCAAAAATAAATTCCTTCCTTAAAAAAATTTGTTTGTTTTATAATCGTGTGGAGGCCCTCGGGGCATGGCGTAGAGGTTAGCGTGCTAACCTCGTATACCAAACGTCGCGGGTTCGGACCCCAGGCAGTCCGATGATTTTATTTAAGCCAATTGGATACCAAATGGGTTAAATAAGAATGCCTGGACCCCTAATATGTATATTAATCTCTATAACGGTTATCGTAAAAAGTCTTATAAGGCCTAAGTTGCCGAAAAGACTGTGTGAATGTGTGTGTGAGTGTGAGTGTGAATGAGAAAAAAGTGTGAATGTTTAAAAAAAAAAAAAAAAAAAAAAATCGTGTGGAGGAAGGCCGTCTAATTCACAGATAGGTGAATAAAAAAGACTTAATTCGGCCCGCTAATTAAATATTTCCAATTCCTACGTTCCGGGGACTATACGTCACCCATCCTCAGGACCTTAAAATACAACAATATAACATAACTTTATATATTTAGATAAACTTAAAGTATAAAATAACAAAAAGAGATAATATACTTATGTCATTTTATACTTTAGTTTTATCTCAATATATAAAGTTATATTGTAATGTTGTATTTTAAGGTCCTGAGAATTGGTGATGTATAGTCCCCGAAACGTAGACGTGGAAATAAATAATTGTTGGGCCGAATTAAGTCTTTTTTCTTCATCTTCCTGAAAATTTTGTTTTCAATTTAAGACAAACACAACAAAAACCTCCAACTATTTTTAAAAATCTCTATATATTGTTAATTAAGGGTTAATAGAAAATGTATTTTTAGAAGATCACAAAAAAATTTCTTTGTCTTGATCCATTCAATGAAACTAAAAATGAAATCATTAGGAATAAACTTTTTTAGGATCGTCGTAGAATTATCAGAAAATAGTCTATTTTTGTGATAATATTTAATTTATTCATCTTTGATATGCTTTCGGGAGGCAGCGTTCTCTTTTATATACTAGGCTATAAACAATAAAATACACAAATTGTTGCATGATTGGAGAAAGTATAAATAATCAAAATGACCAATGGTTACTGGGCCACGTATGCACAGTTTTCATATATCTCTAATTAACAATCAGACATATTTGATACTCTCAATTCTTTAGTATTTTCTGTCATTTTGGTTCTTTGTCTTGTTGCAATCAAACTAATTTTTCGAAAGAAGGCGTGCGTGGATTATGGGTGACACATATCTCTCAAAACTTAGATATACATTGGCCTGCACGACGTTTTTCTTATCTATTATCATTAACAGCAATCATTTTCTTGCATTTTAATAACATACACAAACTTTGACAAAATAGTTAACATTTAATACGTTTATAAACAGGCTTGGTAGCGTTGAAAAGGTATAATAAATTGCATCCTCTCTCTTGTCTCCTGATTATCCCTTGGCCTTACCTGTCCTTGTGTAGGTCCTCTTCTGATATAATTACTTGGGGAGCTGATCCTCCTCGTACTAAATCCCTTTTAATTACAAGCCAGAAGTGAGGGAGGCTGGCTGTCCGTTGCCATTGACTTAGATTCCATTTCATGTAATTAACGCTTCGCTAGCTCACTATGAACGCTCCTGATTCCTTGTTTCCCAGGCCAAACAAAATTGTTAAAAAGTAGAACGAGATTTTACGAAAAGAACTAACCAATCCGACGTTCAATTAATTTTGTTATTTTATTAATTAAAAATAAAATTAATAAATCACAATCAGTCCTACCATTTTATTAAAAATCTGATGTGACTGGTCGCACAGCACACAACTTTCTCTTACCTTCGGTAATTCGGGTAATTGACAAAATTTAATGTCCGCTAATGGATAATCTAAAAAAAAAAATTCTTATTATAAATTTTTAAATTGCTATTAGGCGTAAATTCGTCTTTTATAAAACAAATAACCCTTTTGAAATCAGCATCGTAAGCATGTGTTGTACAATTTCTAAAAAGAAAAAAGGATTTTTTTTTTTGATTTGACTAGATTCACGACAATACGTGAGCATAGAAACCTTTGCACACATATGTGACAAATTTCGTAAAAAAAAATCTTTAAACTTGCTGAATAAGCTAAAGTGTTTAATAAAAAAAAAAAAAAAAAAAAAATAGAGAAGAAATAAAGAGAGAATAATATAAAAAAATCTGGCGAAATAGTGCCAAGCGTTTTAAAGAGTTGTTTAAATAAAACGAAAGTTGGTTTGTAGAAAAAAATATAAGTGAGGCAAATTCTGACTGTTTTTGTTAATTTTGACTTTTATCCCATTTATTTTCAAGTTACTTACTTAACAAGTATTTTATTAACTAATAATCTTAAATTTGTATTGTCAAAGGCAACAGTTTAGAGATTTTCTCTCGTTTATTATTTTTTACTTTCTTTTACCTCTATATATGTTAATATATATAGAGAGAAAGTATATTGGATTCATGTAAATCATTCGATGTCGAGATTTTGATGGATATACACGTTTTGAGGTCCCCTGAATTCAAAAAAATGGTTTTCGCGACATGGTCTGTCTGTGTGTGTATGTGAACAAAATATCTCAAGAACGGAAAGAGCTAGGAGGTTGAAATTTTATATTTAAATAAGCTTTTAAACAAAATCGGGCAAAAAGTACTAATACTTTACTGATGTACTTTTTCAGTTTTTTTCGATTTTCTCAAAATTCGCTCCAAGGATTTTTTTTTTAAATTCATAAATCAACTATTTTTTAGATGCTCTTTATGTATATTCTCATTTTGCAGTTGAAATCTTCTAAACACCACTTTACTCTTGTACTTCCTAGGAATGATAGGAGAAATGTTTGCCATGGTAACAAAATATAAATATTTTTCCATGTTTATAAATTTTATATCTTGAATTCTAATATATCGGTGGCCCTCGGGGCTTGGTGTAGGGGTTAGCGTGCTAACCTCGTATACCAAAAGTCGCGCGTTTGGATCCTAGGCAGTCCGATGATTTTATTTAAGGGACTTGGATACCAAATGGCTTAAATAGAAATGCCTGGACCCCCAATAGATATATTAAACATACGAGTATCGTTAAAAGTCTTAAATGGCCTAAGTTGCCGAAAAGACTGTGTGAATGTTTAAAAAAAAAATATATATATATATATCGGTGAAAAACTAAATTTTTGACATGAATCCAATACTTTCTCTCTTTATATATTAACATATATAGAGGTAAGAGAAAGTAAAAATGGAAATGATTTCTGTTCCTAATTTCACCACTTAGTTGACCTTATACCGAACTTTAGATCTTAGCAAGTCAACTACGATCTGCACTTTTATTTAGGCTAATTATATGATTAACTAGGTGACTGTCCCCTATCTGAAATTTCTATATATACATTTTTGAATAGAGTATAATAGTTTTTTCTTTAATCTTTATTTTTTAATAATTAAAAATCTTTTATTTATAAAAAAGCATAGCAAAAATAAGAGCTCTCATTTATACTGTATATTGTACTTATGCATTCCTTCTTTCTCTCTAGCAATCAAATTCATTTCACCTTCTTTTTAAATCGTCCCCCCCCCCTTTTTTTTTTCTTTTTCAATGCACGGATGAATTCCCTATTCTCCATTTTTTTCCCCCCTGTTCCACTTTTATTCCTCTTTTTTTTCTTTTTACCGATCTCTCCACTTCCGTGATGGCGGCCCTTCTCCCTTTTTCCTGTACTCCAATTAGTCGTGACTTAGCGCATTTTTTCAATTTTTTTTTTTTTTTTTTTTACGAACTCTCTCCCGGATTCTGGAATCATTTCCTGAATCTCTCTCTCTATATATATATATCAACCAGCTTATATGGCATAGGTTAAGGGAATTGATGAAAAATCTCTCTCTTCCTTTATTTTCCTTTATATTAACCGGGTCAATGATGAATATAATAAATTTCTTTTATTTTTTAAGAATATACATATCAGGAGTTAGAGATATTTTCTAAATAATTTATCATAAAATTTAGTAAAATATGGGATCAATAAACCGGCGAATTTAATTATCTCTAATGCATATTTAACTTAAAATGTTAAATAACTCAAACTCTCAGTTAAAAAAAAAAAAAAAAAAACTCAACTACTTGGGATTTTAATTAATTATTTAAGGATATCAAAGTTTGAAAATTTGTCATTTTCTAATGGATTAATAAATTTATTTATATAATATAAATAACTTGAAAGAAAATGGCGTGATTAAATAAATAAGGTTTAAAAAAAATAAGTAAACTTAGTTTAGGGCTGGTTACCTCACTTCTAATTAAATAGCTATCCCTCGGAGTTGACTTTCGAATATTTTCACTGTATAAGCTAATCATATAATTAAATAAGAGTCCAAATCGTAGTTAACTAGCTAAGATCTAAAGTTCGGTATAAGGTTAACTAAGTGGTGAAATTAGGAACACAAGTCATTTTCATTTTTTTTTTTTTTTTTCAGATATAACCTTATATTTTAAAATTTTTGTTAAAAAATTAACTTAAATTTTTACCGCCTTATTCATAAAAGAGTATTTGAAAAGCCTTTTAATTAATCAACTGTTTAACGATAATATGTATTTTAGTAAACTTGCTATTAAAATGTCTTTAAATTAAATCTAATCTACACATAATAGAAAAAAAAAACATTTAAACCGAACTAGATAGTAAACATTGGACCAATAGGGGGGGGGGGGCTCTGAGGGGGCAATATTTTTTTCTTGAATAGTGGGTTGGCAAAGTTGCACAACGTTGCTTAGTCCGACTCTTTATTTTGTTTCAATTTTTCTTATAAACTTTGAATTTTCTTCTAGTCCAACTGTCTTAATTTAAATCATATCTATTTTGTTTTAAGGCCATTTGTATGAGGATTAGTTAGCATGTCGATCGGTTAGAGTCTTCTGTGGACTTATCATTGAAATATCACCTCCTTAATTAACTCTCTTACCTTAATATGTATAGGTATAGGTATTCCCACTCGAATCTAATCAATAATATTTACTAGGACCCATCTTCATTGGTAAACTTGTTGAACTAATTGAATGTGTAATTCGATTACTTCAGGTGTAGTAATTAGGTAAATATTAGAGATTATACACGAGAGAGATTTTTAAACAGGCTAATAATTAAATTGATTTTAAATAAATATGCTCTTATTTCAATTGGATTGATTATTAATCAATTGAAATAAATAGGGATGATAAAATGCCTTTATTTCTTTTTACTTACTCTATTAAAAAATATTGAGATCATGTTCAAAATTCGATGCCGAGATAATGTTGGAAATACGTTTTAAAAATCTCCAAGTTCCGCAAAATACGTAGTATGGATGTTTATTAAAGCTTTTGTGGTTTGAAATATTATTATTAGGGGAATTTTTAATTATAGATCACATGTTTGTTATTAAATATTTATTAAAAATATAAATACTGTACAACGTTTCGACTGCTTATTTTGCAACCGTTAGCAAGTGCACAGTACTTGAGAACGGCTGCAGAATAAGCAGTCGAAACGTTGTACAGTATTTATATTTTTAATAAATATTTAATAACAAACATGTGGTCTATAATTAAAAATTCCCCTAATAAACGTAGTATCTATGCTTGTGAAAACAATTTCTCAAGAGCGGGAAAAACTGAGGTGAAATTTTATACATGTAGGCCCTACTGGTATTTACTGTAATTTAGGTATCTTCTGGCCCACAAAACTAAGTTTTTGAATAAAATTGGATTGAGTATATACATATGTGTGACCCCAATTAAAGAAAAAATCTTGTGAGGCAGCAATGCTGTTGTTCTTCACTGTTTAATTAAGTAAGATATTTGAATTAGTCAAGAAAAATTTGAATATAAAAAAATTCTCTATTAAACGAAAATTTTCTATATAGGCCTATTAAAATTTTACTCACTTCGTCAGTAATATTTTTAAAGGTGTATTAATAGTAAAATAAAAAGTCAATTGTTGAGAATTTATCGTCAAAAGATAAGATTATTATGTAGTACAGCTAATCGTTTCTCGTTTAAGTAGTCCTCTCGCAATGTAATTCGCACTGTTAATGTAATCATCTTAATTTCTATATAATTTGTGGGTTTAATTTATTGGCGAATTTCTCTCGATGTCATGTAAGGTATTCCTTTCACGGACCTTCAATTAAATCCCCATCCACAAATTGTTTGTGTATGTTGAGTGGCTAAAAGAGGAATTTGGTCTGCGTTCAAAGTTCTGTCTGATCAAAGAAGAAAGGCAAAGACTACATTTTAAGTAGTCTAGGGGGGTGGGCAGTGGAGGCATGAGCCCCGGACGCCAATAGGGCCCCAAGGTGCGGCAAAATAGGAAAAGTGGTCAACAAAAACAAAAATCTGGTGTGACTGGCGCACAGCACACAACTTTCTCTTACCCTTCGGTAAGAGAAAGTTGTGCACTGTGCTGGTCACACCAGATTTTTTGTGTCGAGATATATTTAGTTTTCCATAGCACCTTAGTTTCAAACTTGCATTTTAAATGTTGATTGCTTGAAATAAACTATGGTTATTTTTCAAAATTTTAATCTCATATTTGGACATTTTATACACAATATAGATTCGTAAATAAATACAAAATTTCATAAGAATTGGAAAAAAAAATTTTAAATGCGTAAAAAGTTCCAAAGGGGACCCCCTTTTGAATCGAAATTAACATACAAATCCCTATAGGAAATTAACATTGGTCAAATGCGAAGATAAGGTAGAAAAATTTAAAACGCGTAGAAAGAGAGAAGATAGTTTTGTGAGAGAGAGAGATATGTTTTCTCCGAAAAAAAAATGGGCGTTTAAATAATAATTGATTTTTAATCTAATAAAAAGAAAAAGATTTAAATTCGGTTACCATGGCAACCATTTATTTCTTCTATCTTTCCTATGAAGCACAAGAGTAAAGTGTGCTTCAAACAATTTTGAGGGCAAAACGAGAATATACATTTGAAAGAGCATCTAAAAAATAATTGATTTTTGAATTTTAATCAAAATCGTTAGAGCGAATTTTGAGAAAATCGAAAAAAACTGAAAAAGTACATCAGTAAAGTACTAGTACTTTTTGGCCGATTTTGATTAAAAGCTTATTTTGTCGGTCCCGGGGGGTGTTTAACTTAAATATAAAATTTCAGCCTCCTAGCTCAATTCCTTCATGCTTAAAATTGAACACACACACACACACACACACAGACAGACAGACAGACAGACAGACAGACCATGTCGCGAAAACCACTTTTTTGGATTCAGGGGACCTCAAAACGTGAAGATCCATCAAAATCTCGACATCGAATTTTTGACATGAAACCAATACTTTCTCTCTCTATATATTTCATATATAGGGTACGAGAAAGTAAAATGAAATTAGCAAGTGCGGATTTAGGCAGTGGACTCTTTTACCACCCCAACACTGAGAAATACCCTTACCTGGATTTCTGATTACCTATACCTTTCCAACATCAAATACTTTTCTATTTAAAAAAAAATTAGAAATTTTACCCAATTGCGTTCAAGTCATATGATTTTATTTTATTTTATTTTTTTTTCATTAAAATTGAGATATTGTTGTGGTTGTTGCAAATGGACTTAAAAGTTAATATAGCTATTCCCTGGGGATCAATCAACCCAATGGAAGGAAGGTTCCCTAGTGCCCTTTGACACTATTAGCTTATCGCCTTTTACAAGGCAAGGCACGTGGCCCGGCGCTAACTCTTCATGTCGCCGGGCAAAGGGCCAGATATTGTATTTAAACAGGGTGCCTAACAAGCGAAACAACTTTTTTTTACTTTCTCTTACCCTATATATGAAATATATAGAGAGAGAAAGTATTGCGATCATGTCAAAAATTCGATGTCGAGATTTTGATGGATTTAGGCCTACACGTTTTGAGGTCCCCTGAGTCCAAAAAAGTGGATCCCGCAAATTGGCCTGTGTGGACATTTTTAACCATGAAGGAAATGAACTACGATGTTGAACGTTTATATTTAAGTAAGGTACCCCCCGACCACGTAAAAATAAGCTTTTAAACAAAATCGGCCCAAAAGTACCTACTAGTACTTTACGGATGTACTTTTTCAGTTTTTTTTTTTATTTTCTCAAAATTCGCTCCTACGATTTTTTAAATTCATAAATCAATTATTTTTTAGATGCTCTTTAAAATGTATATTCTCATTTTGCCGTTGAAATCTTCTGAAGCACACTTGTACTTCATAGGAAAGATACCGGTAGGAGAAATGGTTGCCATGGTAACAAAATATAAATATTTTTCCATACTTATAAATTTTACATCTTGAGTATTGTCGGAAACTAAACATATGTCAACACAAAAAATCTGGTGCGATCAGTCACATCAGAGTTTTTTTGTTGAGAATTAGTTTGATCTTTTTTTTTTGACTCTTTTCTTCTAACTTTGATAAAATATTTTTTATTCTATTTTTATTAGAGTATTCGGTTTACTTTAAACCTCTTCTATATCTTCTAAAACTTTTTTTTTATATTAAAAAAAAAAAAAAAAAAAATTGATTTTAAATCATTCCTAATTTATACTTTGAAACTTAATTATATCCACTCTCGTCTTTAGGAAAAAATTTTTTTCCCATTTTCATTAGAACAATTCAAATATTTAATTTTATTTCCAACTTAGAGAAAAAAAAAAAAAGAAAGTTGAATGTATGCTAGCTAACTTGTTAAAAGTTTTACAAAGAAAGAAAGTTTTTTAGTTTGCAAACTTCTTCTTTTTCGGAATATGAAAATAATCAAGTCATGTGGGTTCATTAATAGTCCATAATTAGTCTACTAGGTAATATATAGGATTAAAAACTTTATTTTTAGCGAATTAATCTGAATTCACTTTGTGAATGGATGAGAGGGGTGAAAATTTTTTAAAGCGGATTTATTTTACATTTAACTTTTTTATTAATAAGTTTTTTACTTTCTCTTACTCTATATATGAAATATATATAGAGGAAAGAGTATTGCGATTATGTCAAAAATTCGTTGTCGAGATTTAGATGGATATACATGTTTTGAGATCCTTTAAGTCCAAAAAATCTTGCAAATTGGTCTGTCTGTCTGTGTGTGTCGTTCTCGCGAATTCATATCTTTTCCTGTCCACAACATTATGTCTTTTTTTATAATTAATAAAATTTCTCAAATTAATTGAATCGTTGTATTATATCTGAATAGAGTCCGGAGAGACATATCCGCCTTTAGCAGATAGTAGAGCTTGGGGTATTATATAACACAATTTGCCTCAGTTTCTCAAGCTAAGTAAGGGTTGGATCTCACATCTGGTAACAGATAACAAGTTTATTTAAGTTTCCCTAAATTGATATGGCTTGAGAATAATTTCAAATTCAAAAATGGAGAATTAATTTCAACTAGCTGCTAGGCCTAAGAAGAATCGAGCGGAACAGAGATGAGAGAATGTCTGTGTGTGTGTGTGATTCTGGGTTACCCCTTCCCTATCATCAGACAGCTATTATTTTGCCTAGTTTGGCGCTTTTCCAATTAACATCCAAGATAGGCTCTCGGTCTTTAAGCGAAGGGCTTATTAAAGCCCTTCCCATTCAATTCAGGCAAATGAATGAATGAAGCTTTCAGAAAAGATAGAAAGTAATGAAAAATTAGAAAAGAAAATCGTCAAATTCCCATCAAAGTTAATTACAAGAGACGTACGTTTCTTGAATCCTAATCAAGGAATAGTTTTAATAGATAAATGAATTTTGTTTTAATTATAGGGCATTGATAAGTCATTGAATTTGATAAGAGAGTGATAAATTATTTGGATATATGAAAGAACTAAGAAATTTTCGATTTATTGTTACGGGTATCTCCTTTTATTTAGCCGAAGTTCTTTCTTTTATGCAGACAAATACCTCAAAACCAACTGGACTCTCGTAGCCTTCTACCGGCATCCCGTGAAGTTATATTATTTCCTATTTCTAACTCCTCCTCCACCTGCTTTCTTTTAAGAAATTTTTCAACTTATTAGTATTATTATTGTTTTTTGAAATTTCTACCGGGATCCCCGTTTATTTATCCGAGATGCTGCTTTCTTGTTCGCAGACAAACAACTCAAACTCATCCGGAGTTTTGTAGCCATCTATCAGCATCCCGTGAAGTTACATCATTTCCTATCTCTAACTCCTCCTCCTGCGTTCATTTAAGAAATTTTTCGATTTATTATTATTATTTTTGGAAATTTCTACCTGGATCCCCATTTATTTACCCGAGGTGCTGCTTTTCGTGCACGCAGAACATTCCTCAAACCCAACTCGTCTCTGGTCGTAGCCATCTACCGGCATCCCGTGAAGTTACATTCACTTTCTTTCATTGTCATTTTCTTTCTCTAACACCTCCTTCTGCATTCATTTAAGAAATTTTCGATTAATTGCTTCTGAGATTTTTTAGTGCACGCTATTGTTTGTTTCTAGAGTGGCTTTACAACTTCATTCTGTCGGAATTTAGTAAAAAAAATCTTGATGGCCAAAATCAAAAACTAATGAATTTATACTTAAACCAACAAATATAAAATTTTTAATAGCTAAATTTCTAAAGGCTTTTCGAACTGCTTACTTCCAGCTGTTCGATTTTGAATATAATTCAAATCAAGTTCGATAGAGTTCTCTTCACTTCAACCAATTGAAAGATTATAGACTTTTCAAATAAATACTATTTCTATGATCAATGTTTTCTTTAATATTTTGGTTTGCATGAATATAATTTGTTTCTAAACTCGCTCTCAATTTTGCTATAACATAATAAATGTGTTCAATAAATCACTACACTTCTTTTACATACGCAATAAAAAAAAATCTGGGTTGAAATGTAAAAAAAAAATGGAACAGGGCAACACTCCAAAATTCTTACACATACATACATTTATACACAGTAAAGGACATTAATAAAGAGGATTTTAAATAAATATTTTCCAATCAAGACACATTAAAAATCGGAGGTTTCTAAATTTTCCTCCATTTCTTAAGAAAAAAATAAATTTTTTGCATTTTATTTATTCATTTTTTTACTTTCTCTTACCTATATATATATATGTAAAAATATACATATATATAGAGAGAGAAAGTATTGAATTCATTTCAAAAATTCGATGTCGAGATTTTGATGGATATACACGTTTTGAGGTCCCCTGAGTCCAAAAAAGTGGTTTTCGCGATATGGTCTTTCTGTGTTCAATTTTAAGCATGAAGGAATTGAGCTGCGAGGTTGAAATTTTATATTTAAATTCAGTTCCCCCCTGAGGCGTGAAAATAAGCTTTTGATCAAAATCGGTCAGAGTACTAGCGCTGATGCACTTTTTCAGTTTGTTTCGATTTTCTCAAAATTCGCTCTAAAAATTTTGATTAAAATTCAAAAATCAATTGTTTTAGATACTCTTTAAAACGTATAATTATTCTCATTTTGTTCTCAAAATTGTTAGAAGACACTTTACTCTTATACTTAATAGGAAAGATAGAAGAAATGGTTGCCATGGTAACAAAATAACTAAATATATGTCGACCCAAAAAATCTGGTGGGACAAGCACAGTACACAACTTTCTTTTACCAAAGGGAGGGGGGCCCTAGGGGGTACCAATATTTTTTTCTTCATAATCAATAATTTTTTTTATATATTCAGAAACTAGACTTTGTCCCGAGTAAAATGATATAATATGTAAAAGAATGGACCATTGGGGGGGGGGACATTATTTTTTTCTTGAATAGTGGGTGGACCTTTATTTTTTTTTTTTTTTTAGAGTCTGGATCTTTTAGCTACAGCCCATATTTACTGACATCATTATCTATTTTTTTTTTTTTTTTTATAACTATGAATAATTAAAAAAAAGAACAAACTAATTTCGTTTAAACATCTCCATTTTGCAGCCCCTAAATAACTGTAAAAATGATATGAATATTTTCATTTGACACTGGGAAGTGTAGTTAGTAAATTATTTTTTCCCTGACTCTTTTACTTTTATAACGCACAAGCCCTAAAAGTTTCGTTTTATCCTCTGTTGTAAATGAATAGAGAAAGTGTGGAGGGGTATTAAAAAAGTAACGAGATAATACATTCTTTATTAACCTATCTACATCTTATTTTCTTAACAAATTTTTACTTTTTACATCCCTTACAAGAAAATTTTCTTGTCTCTTACTAATTCGAAAGAGGTCAAAAAAGACAAGTTTTTTTTTTTATAAAACAATGATTGTAATTGTCATAACATTTTAAAACCTTAGTTTCATGATATGACCGCTTCCCGCCTTAGGTCGAAAAATCTTTTAGCGAAGTTAAACATTTTTTACTTCTTTAACATGTACTCCATATCTCTAACGAATTAATTTTTTTATGAATCAACAGTATTCTTTAAAAATTATATTTGTATTGTGTCCTCCGTGGCTAGGTCGAAAAAAATTTGGACTGGTCGTTAATAAATTTTTTTTGTTTCAAAAAGATGAAATTTTTTTCAATCAACACTCAAATAGACTTCATTAGCCAGTCAATATATCGTTTAAGGCTGAACGCACACCAATTGATCAAAAACGTTTTTGA
This sequence comes from Euborellia annulipes, assembly GCA_023213315.1. Lineage (NCBI taxonomy): Eukaryota > Metazoa > Arthropoda > Insecta > Dermaptera > Anisolabididae > Euborellia > Euborellia annulipes. The sequence continues at coordinate 26,864 of JAKCPI010007366.1, read as the reverse complement.
CTAATCGTGCCTTAAACTGTTTTTTCAATGCTTTTTATGGGTCAACGCCCACCAAGGAGGCAAAACACAATTGAGCATGATTCGACATCATTGAACAAAATATTTTGCTCGATCGGTGTGCGTAGGCATTGAGCAAAACGTCTTGCTCTTGGACAAAACGTTTTAGCTCAAGCCTTAGACTGAACGCACACCAGCAAAACGCTCTTGGACAAAACGTTTTGCTCAATGCCAACACACACCGATTAGGCTAAATGTTTTGTCATTGAATTTGTCATTGCCATCAAGGACGGATAAAATAATAATCTCATTTCCTAACAAACTAATAAACATTTTTTTGTCAAAAATCTTAATTTTAAAGATTTCTTTTTCTAAATGAAAATTTATGGATGAATATTTTAAAAAATTATAATATAAATAACCAACTTTAAAAGTAGGCACTTTAGAAAAAAAAAAGCCTATTTCTTATGGACTTAAGACTTTAATAAGAATATAAGAAAGATAAATTGTTCGACTTGCATAACATAAAAAGCTCTATGTCGTTTATTATAATGTTATACTAGGGTGAAAATACTTTTCTCTCTAAGGGGCGTAAAAAAACTTATTCTTTTTTTTTCAGGGGAAACCAAAAATATGTTTTGAATTCAAATTGACTTTATCTCTACTATCCCTCTGTGCTCTTTTTATTATTTATTGCATTATTATTTAGGATTATTTATTTTTGTGAAATAAAAAAAAAAAAAAGATAATTGATTTGAATTAATATTACGTTGAAATATGTTTTACTTAATAGATAAAGTAGATTTTTCTCTTAGTAGACTTATAATAATTATATTGACTTGTGTGAATGATTAAATTTCCTTTGGATTATGACGTCACATTTTGGTGCAAGTCGTTTGAGCCAGTGTCTTTGTTGTGTTAAGTTTAGTCTATTAAAAGGTCTTCTGTGATTGGTCAATGTTAAGCAAGTTGGCCAATCAGAGTTCTTCTTTTAGATCAGATGCTTCTCTCACTTATCCTGTTGGACGCCCTTGACCCACCAGTCATCATTGTGAGTGTCAAATTAATAACACCAAATCCGCGTTTGTTAGTTCCCGAAATGACGCTTAGTTTGCTTTCGTTAAATAATTCCATGTTTTCCTCATTCGCTGCTTACCTTTGTATTTCTACTTGAATGAATTTCTATAATCCCAGTTATGTGATTGTGCTCTTCTATTAATATCAGCCATTCTCATAAAACGCTTGCATCCAACTCCAGGAAGGCTAGCTACTCCATTTTTTTAAAACCATAATTTATGAGGCATATTAATTTTATATTCTATATTTATTCGAAATTTTTCTCGATCTTATTCCATCATATTCGTATAATGCTGTTAGTGGTTTAGCATATGCTTGTATTATTACATTATTAAATGGATTTATTGGGTTATAAACATGATATAAATTTAATAATATTTCATATTGGATTTTCATAGCTCTCAGATTAATTTGATTATTATTATATTAAATAATATAATCCTCCCAAAGGAGGCATAAATAAAAGAAATGAGAAGCTTCACAAAGCTGAAAAGCAAATAAATTAAATTAATATCATCTTTATGAGAATTTGGACGAAATGTTATGGTTATTTTAAAGAGATCTTATTTTTAATTATGCGTATCATATTATGATGACATTTGAACAACTTGACCCATAATTTCTCATTAAATTTGTGTACTTTAGGTGAAATTCTTATGCCTTTCAAAATCATCTTTGTTGTCTTATTCAGTTTGGATTATCCTCTCCATTTATTTATTATTAATAGAAACGGGAGCTCTCTGCTTTGCCTTTAGTATTTTATCTGGAAGCAAAAATAAAATGGGCGTAAAGAAGAAAAAAAAAATGATTTAGATAAAGGAGAACGAACTAATGAAATTATTTTTACGTATAAAATAAAAACGCTTTATCTATAATATTTATCACTGACGTTTTTATGAACTCAACAGTAAACAATTTTAAAATTTATATTTAATCATGTAAATTTATTGTGTTTTAGCTAGACAACATATACTGAACATATAAATTACCAATATTAATATTTTTTGTTAAATGTTTATTTAAATATAACGACAAAACGTTAGTAATAATTAAAAAAAAAAAAAAGCAAACCACATTAGTTTATATCAGGGAAGTATATACAGTTGAATATATACAATAATAATTCCGAATATACAAAAATAAATAATCTCAAGGCAAGGCGTATATAGAAATTTTTCGAGGGGGGGGGGCGAACTCATTTTTAAATACCCCCAACACCAAAATATTTTTATACCTCAGTCCCGAGGGGCCCGGGCCTACCTCTCAAAGACAAATTTTGGTTAACATTTTTTTAAATCCAAATTTTTTCTCATTTTACCTGAGCCCGAGGGGCCCAAGTCCCTTGGAACTATAATTTTTTTTAACATTAATTTAATTAAAAATCGAAGCAAAATTTTATTTGTTGCTTCAATTTTTAATTGAATCCTTTTTATTTTCTAATTTCCAAATGCCTGATGAAATTTCCATTTCCTTCCCCTTGGTTATAAAAATTATATATCTACTTTCATCTGTCTGTCTCGGTAGGAATTTAAAACAAAATTTTATATAGAATAAAATTCATATAAATCGATTATAATTTAGATGCACTTTTAAAAAGTATATCAGTAGTATTTTGTGAAAATTGTTTGAAGTACTCTTTATTATATTTAATTTTTTTTATTATTTATTATTAATAGTGGTATTTTAATTATTTAATTAAATTTTATCAATATTAAAATTCCTGATCAAAAGTTATTGTCTTCATGTAGCTTCTTTTCTCTTTTCTAAACTCTATGCCTTCATAGATATTCTTTGCTCTTTTTCTATACTCGTTGCTTCAAGTTGAAATTGGTCTTGTGATATTCTGACGTTTAATTTTTGTTTTGTTTTGTGTTCTCTCCTTGTCTTCAATATTCTCATCGAAATTTTCTTCTCAAATGTGTGAGTAGCATTTATAAATAAATAATTATTAATATTTTAATAAAATATATTGGTAGATATAATTATTAATAAGGTTATTTTGATAAATGACAGCACTCATCCGTAGAACACATTCATTCCATACATTACACAAAATAATTCCTTAATTATATTATTTAAATAATTAGTATACATTTAAAATTATATAATTCCTGATTTATTATGCCATGGATTTACGATCGTATATATTTTTAATATAATTTAGGGCTATAAACATACAAACACACCTTCTCAGAAACCTAATCAATTTTCTTAAATTTTTGAATTAACAAATTTTTTTTATCTAGGGAATTGTTATAATGTGGGGAAATGATAAAGTGACTCATCACTCATAATAACATTATTAATCATTTAATTTACTAATTATAATATTTTGAGGCTTATAATGATTTTATCATGAGAGCTTTCTAACATTTTTTTTTTAAATTTACTGGTAGGCCTATATATTTTATTTGATTATTAATCTTATTTTATTATTTAATTAATAGCCTATTTGTTCTTTTTTTATTAAAGAGACTCAACTCATTCATTTGAACTTAACTTTTCTACATTGTTTTAATTTAAACAAAATCACTTCATCATCATATAAATTTATATATCTATCCTCAATGATTATATGTTGATGAAATATAAAATAGTAGGCACCTATGAAAATGGGATTTCTTGAATATTTATAAATACCTATTAAGCTTAATTATGATTACTTCTAGGGTTAATATCAGGGTATTAAAGCAGCAACATCATGCGTTTTCTTATATGATTATTTCATTGTTTTTTTGTTTTTACTTTACACAACAGAATCACTCAATTATATTATTTAAATAATAATATAATTCTTGATAAATTGTAGGCACCCAGGAAAATGGGATTTTTTTGTGTTGTGAATTTTTTAAAAATTCATATATCTAAGCTTAGCGATAATTTAATTTCTCTAATGTAATATTTTAATTAAATTTTTTTAGGTGCAGTGTGAGTCAATATTTTAAGCCCCCCCCAAGTGTTGTTTTGTGATTATTTCATTGTTTTTTTTTTGAATAGGCTATGAAATTTTTTTATAGTAACTTGTGTTGTTAGTCCAGGATCCCAGGCCCATTTTTACAAGATATTATTATCAAGCTAATTTTCCTCGAGTAGCTTCATTTTGATGAGACGACCAATTTTTCTCTTACAACAATTCGTGATTGTGGTGGCTAACAGGAGTAGCAGGGATATAATATTTCAATTTGACGATTCTCAAAAATTTATATTATTTATGGATTTTTTTCATTAAATCTTAAGAAAATTATTAACATTATTGAAAAAATAATATTTGTCCTACAAAATATATGGTTTGATCAGAGTCCCCCCTTCCAAATGGCACATGTTCGGAGTGGGGGACTCTTTGATCAAACCATATATTTTGTAGGACAAATATTTTTTTTTTCAATAATGTTAATAATTTTCTTAAGATTTATTGAAAAAAACTCATAAATAATAATAAATTTTTGAGAATCGTCAAATTGAAATATTATATTCCTACTACTCCTGATAGCTACCACAATTAAGAATTGTTCTAAGAGGAAAAATTGGTCGTCTCATCAAAATGAAGCTACTCTTGGAAAATTAGCTTGATAGTAATAACTTGTAAAAATGGACCTGGGATCCTGGACTTTATAAAAACAATGAAATAATCACATGAGATAACTTAATTAATAAAATTACATTTTTTTCTCTCGACTCTTCATCTTCTTGGTTTTGTCATTGGTTTTTTTTTATTAACTCTTCTTCTTTGGCTCGATGCATCTTAAAGTTGGAAAAAATGAGCTTGGGAAGCCTCTTTAAGACTAGTTGAAGTGATATTTTTTAGAAAATAAATCATAACTCCCTTTCTTTTCAACATATCAAGCTGAAATTTGCACTGAATATTCAGAAAGAGATACAGATAGGCGACGTTCGGTATAGAAAGTAGGGCACGCTACCAACTAGACCAAGCCCGTAGTCGATCATTATTATTAATAATTTTTTTTTTTATTATACCTTAATTTTAATTTATTCTTCCAGCTACAATTTTATTTTTTATATTTATAATTTTGTTTTTTAATTTCATATTTTTATTTTTTCCCATTTTCTTTTCTTTTTTTTTAGTACTCTTTGAAATGCTGCTAGTTTCCCTTCGGTTCGTCGCCCTCAGATAAATGACACACCACGTTTATTTTTTTTTCCAAGTTTTGTGCCTACAATAAAGTCATCATTTTCCTGTGAGTTTATAAAATCACTATTATTTTACTTTCTACTTCTTAAACTTCTTTAATATTTATTACATTAATAATGGTTTTTATACCTCGTATAATATCCATTTGATTGCAAGATATATTAATGACTAACCTTTCTTCATTTCATCTAATTTAATTAATTGAATATTTAAAGTCTAATTGAAAAATAACAAGTGACAGGCTAATTGATTGAGCTTATGTTTTAATTCAATATACACCTCGGGTCAAAATGTATTTAGGCCCCCTCTCCTTAGGCCCCCAACTGCCTCGGCACGCCTCAGTATAGCCACCGAAATGTCCATTTGACTAAGTGTTAATTTACTCTACTAAAATTGTGAATTTGAAAGTTGATTAATGATCTATTTGTTCAAATTAGTTTATTCTTAATATATTGATTTGAATTAGCTTTCTCCAAATATATTAAACCCTTTTGATATTTTTTTTTACGCCTATAGTCTTAATATAATTTCATTAGTTTCTTTTTTTTTCTCTCAAATCTAAATCATTTTTTCTCTTTTTTACCATTTCATGTTTTTCTTCTCTCTCCCTCTTAAAGTGGGAAGTGAATAATAGGTCGCCAAAAAATTTTTTCTCCCTCCCCCACTCTAAGCCTTAAGCTTTTAAAACACACCACCACGGCATAATCAATTTTTCTACAACACAAAAAAAAAAAAGAAAATAATTTCATCTTTTTTTTCCCCTTTCGCTTTAATTGGCTAGTTCATCTTATCCTCTTCCTGTTCTATTCCGAACTTCGCCCCCAATTTAATCCTTTCCTTTTCAATCCGTTCTCGATATATTTTTGCCATCTACGAAAATTATTTGCTAATCTTTAATTACATCGCGGAATGTTGAGTTCCGGTAAAGTCAGACATAATTTTCGTTCCGAATTTCCTAAAACCCAACCTCCCCACACCTCTCTGACCCTGCCCTTTACCAACAACCAACCGCCCTTTCCACTTTTACTTAGAGAGAACATTTCGAACTCTTCGAATCGATGAAAAATACATTAAGAATTCATCTTTACTAAAAGCGAGATGAGAGAATGGTGGGCGAATGTGAGAGTGTGAGAGAAAAAAAAAATTATAAAATTCAATTATATTTACGTAATTCTTCATTTTTAATTACTGGAATTTTTTTTTTAATGGATTTTCTTAAATGAATCTCTTGATTTAATTTAGATATTTTATTTTTTATTGATAGCTATTTTATGACGTAATAATTATTCTCTATAGGATGAATGGCCTTTTCTTTTACTTTAAATAAAAAACCTGAGGCTGGTGTTAACATAATACCCACATTTAATCACCCCCATGCGTTTTTGATTTAATAAAAGAAGATGAAAATCTTTAATGGAATTCTATTCTACGTCTAAATCACAAGTTTCCAATTTATATTTTTTTAAATAATGAAATAATAATAATAATAATAATAATAGGGTGATTTAATATAATCCAAAGAATTCACCAGTTGGATTATTCTTAATTAAATTTTCATCTAATCTTCTATATATAATAATTGCGGAGTGTCGGTCTGTCCATCTGTCTGTCCGTCTGTCACGCTCTGTTTGACCAACTTCCCGTGAGAATTTTGAATCGAAATTTTGCAGTCTTATAGAGGACGTTATGGAGAGTCCCGGAAAAATACTCGGGTCCCGAAATTCCTATAACTTCTTGAGTTATTAATTCCTAAAGTTACTATTAATCCCTAAAGTTACCATTTCTCCCATAGCTTTGCAGTTGTATATTCTTTGAATGTAAACAAATCCTCAAGCACGCACTGTATTGCAATGGGTCGTTTTGATAACTTACCTACCCCAACATTAAAATAGCCTCCCTATGGGGAAATACATGGTGTTTGTCCTTCAGCTATTTTAATGCTGAAGGACACACACCATGTATTTCCCCCATAGGGAGGCTATTTTAATGTTGGGGTAGGTAAGTTATCAAAACGACCCAAACGTAGTAATGATAATTTTCTTGCCTACGGGGCTTGGAATAGTTGGTAGCGTGCCTACCTTCTGTACCGAACGTCGCGGGTTCCGACCCAGGCAGCCGGATAATTTTATTTAAGGCATTTGGATACCAAATGACTTAAATAAAAATGCCTGGACCCCCCAAAAGATATATTCATTTCAACGGTTATCGTAAGTCTTAAATAGCCTAAGATGCCGAAAAGACTGTGTGAATGAGAAAAAAGTGTGATAATTTTCTTTTCATAAAGGCGGGTCCGAGCCAGCTGGCGGGGGTCCAGGGGGGCTAAGCCCCCTAGCTAGACTCGAAGTCCGCCGAAGGTTGGCGGCGCGGCTAGTTAGAGATAAATAAATAACACTAGCTGAAGTTTCAAAAGTTTTTATTTTGAGCATTTCTGTCATAGCTCTGAAGATGATGTATTATCGTCGAAATGCGCATAACCTTTTTAAACTTAACCTAGTGTTATTTATTTATCTATAATTAGGTGGTTTAATATTTATCCTCACTGCATAGTCAATGCCAAAGTTAAAAACTTCCCATGGAGTTTATTAGTGTGATTATTTCATTGTTCTTTTTTTAATAAAAGTTTTTAATCGAAATTTTCATGGTTCAAACCTAGAAATCTCCCAAAAATATTTATTTTTTTCATTTTCTTTCAATAATTATACCCCAATGTCTGTCTGTATAAAATGCATGAGTGAGCTTTAACTTTGACTCTCACTATACTCGTTAAGGGTTTCCTAATTTCTCTTCGTACATTAACATAATCAAAATAAACTCATTACTCATTAGAATTACTAGTTATTAGTTAATTAACAATTCTAACACAGACTATACTGTACAGACAATACTGACGTCAGACTAAATAGTTTAATGATTAAAACTAGTTTGATATGGGTCTATAATTTACCTGAATTTCTTTGGATAGCGGGTCTCTATCCCATATCGGTACACAGCTCTTTTTAAAGTCTTTTTCAATTCGTTTTTCAATAATTTTTTTTTAGAAATTATTATTGTTTTCCTTTTATATTTGTCTCGTCTTGCAACCAATCTTTTTTAGGTGTTCTTATCTTGTGGTAATCGAAACTACAGTTAGAAATAGAATTATTAAAATGGATACAGGAGACGTAGTAGTCAGGAGATTAAATAAAAAGCTTTTAATTGTTAATTGTTGACGTCTCGGTTTTCCTCAGGACAATTAATTGTTACAATATATATATTTTTTTTTTATTGAATCTCATGACTGCTACTTTTCTCTATCCATTTTAATTTCTACAGTCACATCTCATCGTTGTTAGAATTATTAATTAATAAAATTCGTGCAACTAATATTTCAATATTTAGAAGAAGAGGGTTAAATTTTTTTTTCTAATTCTTTTTTATTTATTAGTTCACCTATTACAGGGGGTATAAAAATACAGCAAGTGATATTTCGGTCTCACACTGAGGGCCATCATCAGCCTGAGAAAAAATTACATATAAAATATTTAAACTGATATGATAATATAAGAAATTTTTCAAACAAAACTGAAATGAAATATTTCAAAAAATATACACCTACGGACAGTACAGTAGGTTACCTTTTCACGATTTTATATACGCGTATCTGGAATTAATACTGTCTTTTGTCTTTTTATAGGCGACATTCAAATATACTGAAAATTTAATTTTTTTTCTTTATTTCTCGGCTGAAGCTTGACGCCATTCAGCCCTTTAATTTTAGTTTATATTATGTCATCAGTTAAAATACAAAATAATTGCAGATAAATAACTCTTTTTTTTTTTGGAAATATTTCTTTTGTGCTTTGTTTGGAAAAATCTTTTCATTGATCCTGAAAGCTTATATATTTTTGTAAATTTAGCCCAGGCATTTGTGGATGCAGTTGAAATGTCCGTGTTCAGCATTTTTGTATCCCCGACTGATTGGTAAATAAAATTGAATTAGAAAAACTCTTAAAAAGAATAGAAATATTTTATTTATTGTCATGGGGGGGTACGCAAAAAAATTGAATTATTCACCTGATTATTCAAAATATCAATGAAATTAAAAATTATCTTTTTGTCTTGCTAGTTTTCTATGAATAAAAGTGAAAATTTATGATAAATTATAGAGATATATCTCACCTCGAATCAGAAGCAGAAATTGTTTCATTTATTTTTTTTTCTTTTATACGAATTTATTTGAGTATACTGTATTATACATGAAAAAGTTTTATGTTCTTATTTTAAGTTCGCATGGAACCTGAGACCAAAATGTCTTCGTGTGCCTCGGTAGTTACTCAAAGAGAACTACATAATAAAAATATACTAACACTTAAATACGATAATAAAATTGTAGAAAAAGAGTCTTTTCATTCTTGAAAATATTGTGGTTGAATTATTATATAATAAAACTTTTATATAAATGGCTAACATGAAGATTAAATTACTTTCATGCACATACATATGTTGATGGTTCGATGAGAAAATTATAAAAATAATTTAATTTTACTTTCTCTCACCTAAATATATATATAAACAACATGTCTGTCTGTGTGAGTATGTCTCTATGTGAACAAAATATCTCAAAAACGAAAAGAGCTAGGATGTTGAAATTTTATATTTAGGTTATGTAGGGCCTACCCCCGTAACATGAAGCTTTGGAACAAAATCGGTCAAAAAGTACTAGTACTTTACTGATTAACTCCGTTTTTTTTTTTTTTTTTTTTTTTTTTTTTTTTTGATTTTTCCAAAATTCGCTCCAACGATTTAATTAAAATTTATAAATTAATTATTTTTTAAAGGCACTTTAAAATTTATATTCTCATTTTGCTCTTGAGATCCTTAGAAGCACATTGTACTCATCCAACTTATTTTTTTTATTCCGCACCTTTAGCATACAGCCATTGAGCTAAAAATCGTTGCAAAATTTGTATAACCAAAACAATATAAATACAATAATATAACTCTTCGTACTTGCATAGCAAAGATAGGAGAAATTGTTGCTTTGGTAACAAAATATATTTATTTATTTATTTATTGAATTCCTACCCTTCCCTTCTCGGGTTAAGGGTCAGCTATATACAATTTAATTACAATTTTGTTTATAAGTAGGCACAAAACCGATTAACAAATGTCTCACTTGACAGAAATAGAGAGTTCCTCTTTCATCACTCTTTCCCATTTAGTCCAAAGTTCACACATATTCTTCACTTATCTTAATAATTTTTTCCACTTGTCATGTAGCAGTAGTTCGTCTGACCACCTCCTTTCCTTGTCTGTAAGTCTCTTCTTTAGTCCAGTACACTGTAGCATATGGAGTACATTTTCTTTTCCCTTATTACACAGTCTACAGTCTCTCCATCCCCCATTGGCACATCTCATTTTATCCCATGCTGTCCTTTCCTGTTTTTTAATGTCTGTACTGTCCAAGTATGCTTCTCTAACAGGTCTATTCTTGATGTCTTTGTAGTATTCACAGTACGTTGATCTGTCTATGTCTTTCCAATAATTCTGTATGTCTAGTTCTTCGATTCTCGATAAAATATTCGTCATAGTCTTCATAGTGTCTTCACGGTTTTCTTCTATTTTCTGTGCAAGATCCGGTCGTCCTGCGTCATGGGCTGTTAAAATGGCGGTTTTTCAAAATTTACTTTGGTATTTAGAAATCTCATCAAATATCTATTGAATACATTTTTTTATTAGGCTATATCGTAGATACTCTTATGGTGTAATTTAATATTGGTAGAGACTTGTTTTTTTTTATATATAGGCCCTACTCCTTCCATTTCCTCCTGTAGGCCATATTGCACTGCATATATATTAAACACCCGGTTGAAGGTTTGCGTCCAATCGTCCTCCTCCCTTCCACTTCTCTTTCTGGCGATTTTAATGTAAATTCAGGCATCTAACTCGATTTCCTGCGCGTAATTAACCGGCCCGTTGCTTGCTAGAAACCCCTGGTCATGTTTATGCAATGAGGTGAGGAGATAGAGAGAGAGCGAGTCCCACCAAATCCGATGCTTCTGTTCCACAAAAATAAATAAATAAATAAAAATAAAATAAAAAATTACATTTGAAGAAAAAACGATTCATGAGACAAAACATTCTGGTAATTATTGAATTTTTGAATTTATTTATCTCTCGTTCATTCTCTGAGAAATCGATGCTTACAGCTAATATGCATATAGAGTAGGGCTCCATTTATATTTCATGTCAGATAATATTTTCTTTTACGGAAATAATATTGAAAAAAATTATATTTTAATAAAGCCGATAGAAGATATGAAAATTGACAAGTAAAGATGTCAGCCAGAGACTAGCCTAGATTGGAATAAAAGTCCCAATATAAGGAAATAAGATAAGGGAATGAACAGTTTGTTTCTCTGTGAGAGTTGGCAATATGCAATAATGCCGAAACGTTGGGAGTTATATTTCCTGACTGACATCCTGTCTTGTCAATTTTCTGCTTCAATTTTATTTGATTTTTTTTTTTTTTAAACATTCACACTTTTTTCTTATTCACCCTCACATTCACGCAGTCTTTTAGGCCATAAAAGACTTTACGATAACAGTTATATATGATAATATAGGCATCCAGGCATTTCTATTTAAGCAATCTGGTATCCAAAAGGCTTAAATAAAATCATCGGACTGCCTGGGGCCCGAACCCGCGACGTTTGGTATAGGAGGTAGGCACGCTACCTACCAAGCCCTCGGGCTATTTGAATTTAATTAATAGATAAATAAAAAGAAAAATTGTTAGTGTATAAAGTTTGAGGCTTGTGCTTTTTCACTACCAAAATATAACTATATAGTTTGACTTCTTGAATTCTAATGTACTGTTGGAAAGTAAATACCGGTATATGTCGATACTAAATATCTCATGTGACAAGCACAGAAGACAACTTTGAATTACCGAAAGTAAGAGAAAGTTGTGTGCAGTGCGGCCAGTCACACCAGATTTTTATTATATTAGTGATAATTTAAAATCCAAGAAATGACTCAATTTTACCACCTTTTACACTTCTACCCCATTTAGTACATTTCTCTCTATTTTGTGAAGACATGGTTGGTTGACAGTAAGGTCTCAGGAGGCTATTTACGCGGCGTTGCATCGTCAGTTCTATTATACAATGACAATCCTGAGGCCAATTTTGTAAATGGTGTAAATGGGAAATGGAAGTTTGTCTCCTCTCGTAGGCCGCCCCTTCCCCATTCATTCTTTCTCAACCCCCATTTGTCTTAACTTTTCCTCTCCGTCACTCTTCTTTCCCATGATATTATCTTGTTATAAATGGATGTTTTCCGTAGATTTATTTCTGATGAGAATGAGTCACAGGAATAGAGGATGTCAGCCAAAAGGAATAAAAATCTCAATTTCGAAGACGTTTCGGTTTTAATTAAATAAATCCATCATCAGTTTTTAAGAGATTAATGGCAATCTCAAGGTGTGGTCCAGAGAGATGCAGATAGAGTTGTTATATATAAACACTAGTCGCAAAGCCCGCCTTCGGCGGGCTTTCCGCCTAGCCAGGGGGCTGCGCCCCTGGACCCCTTGCTCGCCTTCGGCGAGCAAGTTTATTCCCAATTTGTGATATTATATATGCAAGTGTTAAGATGTTAAGGAAGGATCTTATATTCAAGCGAGGCGAGGGTACCGATTGGGATCAGCACAAAAGGGTCTGTTTATGACTGTTTAAAGGGTCAGTCACCTGAGTCCTCTCTTCGTTTTTCAACTGCTGCGTAGCCCCCACCCCCAGCCCATAGTCAGGTAGGAAGCTGGTTCTCAGAGCATAAAGGACGCTCTCTAATTTCTAGCCAACTTGTTGATTTTGTGTTCCCATATTGAAGAAATTTGATTATAATTAATTTTCCAAAACATTTAAGAGATTCAAATTATTACTACGTTACTCCCAGAGCCATGTATTATAGGTGTACTTAATTTCAAATGGATTCATTGAAAATTGTGGATTTCTATAGAACATATACATACATATTTACATACATACATACATTTTTCTCATTTCATTTTTATATATATAGATATACAAAATTATATAAAAATACAATATTTGCATATCAGACGTCATATGCTTATCAGTTAACACGGCCAAGTCTCAAATATATAAGTATATATGTATATATTTGAGACTTGGCCGTGTTAACTGATAAGCATATGACGTCTGATATGCAAATATTGTATTTTTATATAATTTTGTATATGTTTATATATAACAACTCAATTTTTTTTTTTTTTTTTTTTTTTTTTTTTGGAATGAGTGCGCAAAATCCGAAGACCTATAATGACCAGTGGTCACATGCAGTCAGGAAGAAAATAATAAAAACAAAAGAAGCATAAAAGGGGAACTCAACTGCGGGAACTGAGAAGATGCCTGTTGAGATTAGACTTGAAAGTCTGAAGGTTGTAGGTTTTAGGGAAGATAGACGCAGGGAGCTTGTTCCAATCACGGGAGGTTATGGGTCAAAGGAAGAATTAAATTGACTAGTTCTGTTAGTCGTGATCTGAACAGCATAGGGATGCTGGGGGGCCTCTCTGCATCTCAATGGAGTACACCTTGAGATTGCCAATAATCTCTTAAGAACATATGATGGATTTATTTAATTAAAACCGAAAAGTCTTCTGAAGATTTTTATTCGTTAGAGGCTCTCCTTTTGACTGACATCCTCTCTCCCTGTGAATCATCCTAATCGTTGAACAGCCATTTCTCTTATCAACTTATTTCTGATGATCATCGCACCCCCCCCCCTCCGTTTGATTGCCTAGATCGAAATTTGAAAAATTAGTTTTTGACATTTACTAATAACTAGTCGTAAAGCTCGCTTTCCGTCTAGCCAGGGGGCTGAGCCCTCTGGACGCCTTTGCTCGCCTTGGGCGAATTTCATTGTGTCATTTTCATATTTTATTCTTACTCACATCATTTTGTCTTTTTCTTTAAAATATTTATTTTTCAAATGATTATTTATTAAATTATCAATTTATAACCACGCTTTATTTATTGATATTTCAAAATATGGCTTTAAATTTTTCAACAAGTCATTTAATTAAATTTCTTTATCGTTCTTATAATTCATACACCTTTTTATTGATTAAAAAAAAAGGATCTTTATGAGACTTAAAAGAACACATTTGTAACAAGATAAACTTTTAGAAAATAAAAAAAAGGCCTTGTTGTAGTGGAGATGAACTCGAAAAGAGTTTAAAATAGAATCCAGAAGTTGTCCAACACCCCTGCTGAATAACTTAAAAAAGTGTATTATAGAGTTTTCACCTTTAGTGGCTTGACACCCCCACTCTCACACCTTTCTCTCTCTTCTTTTCTTTTTTTTTTTAACTTATTTTAGTAGTATGTACAATTTAACTAAAAAAAAAGGGGGAAAAAATTAAAATTAAAATTTCATTTTCACTTGTTATGTTAAATGGAATGAATTTATTATTTTCTCCCCTCTTCTTTTTTTTTTTGTTATGTCACATACTTTAATAATTAAAAGAACAAAAATTCACCATAACATAAATTAAAAGAATTACTTAATAAAAAAAAATTATTATATATACATTTAATTTTCTCGTATAGAGAATAAATAAGTGATATTTCATATTGTATTTAAATCCGTTTTTTTATTTAAATAATACTAATACCTCGTGCTTAGTTAAAGCTTTTGTGGTTTATATTATTATTATTATTATGGGAGTTTTTAATTATAGACCACAATTTGTATTAATTAGTTATTAAAACTATAAATACTGTACTGTATTTCGACAACTTATTCTACAGTCGTACTGTACTGATCCGACTCAAACGAACTCAAACAATTTTCACAAAAAATCTTACTATTTTACTATTTTACTTGTTAAAGAGCATCTTAAAAATTAATTTTTGAATTTTAATCAAAATTGTTAAAGCCAATTTCGAGAAAATCGAGAATAACTGAAAAAGTACTTCAGTCAATTACTAGTACTTTTAGGCCGATTTTGTTTAAAAGCTTATTTTCAAGCTCCAGGAAAGTGCCTAACTTAAATATAAAATTAAACCTCCTAGCTCAATTCCTTCATGCTTAAAATTGAACACAGACAGACACATAGACAGACCATGTCGCGAAAACCACTTTTTTAGATTCAGGGGAAAACTGTATTATATCTAATAAAATCTCGACGAATTTTTGACATGAATCCAATACTTTCTCTATATATAGGCAGGGCCTCAGACAAAGGTGGACAGGGGGGGGCTATATCCCCGGGGCCCGGGCCCTCAGAAAAAAATTGTCTCAAAAACTGTGTAAAAGATTGTTGACGTGAAGACCACAATAGCCTTTTACAAACTAGAAAAAAACTTTTAGTTTGAGGGGGGGGGGCGTCAAGTCTGTCTGCAGTCCTGTATATAGATAGGTATTAAGATATATAGAGAAGTAAGAGAAAGTAAAAAATTAAAATTCACTTAAAAAAGAAACGCATATTTTACTGAACTTAGCTTTTTTATTATCTGAAATCAATTTTGATATTAACCTCAAATTATTTCGTTAAACTATACAAGCAATTATAGAAACGTTTATTAGTTAATGAAATAATTTGCGGTAAACGATAAAAAGATGAGGGGCGGATCTGTTATTCTATTAGTCAGTTAAATGGGAAAAAACACGAGACTCTGTTCAAAAATCGCTTGAAGCAACATTCCCTTCAGATTGCGAATTGCCTTCTTTTCGCATTTTACGAGTTGATGAATCGTTCGAAAAAGAAAGAAAGAGACGGGACGAAAGCAAAAGTATATTAGCATTTGACATAAGAGTTAAATAGAAGAAAGAGCGTCAAAAGACGCAAAGGACCATATTAAAATATAGAGAAGTTCATTATCTATTTTATTTAAGTTGCTCGTTACTTACATCTGGGCTTTTTACGATGATCCAACCATATCAAATAGGATCAAAATAAATACACCTGCCAACAAGAATTCAATAACCTTTTCAAATCAGAGAAAATTTTATTCTGAATAATAATTAAAAGAGAGAGAGAAATTTTTAATTAAAATTTTATCTCTTTATATTTATTATATGAATGAAGCGCCATAGTTAACTTGAGAGCGAAGTTATCGTATACCTAGTGTATCAAGAGGGGCTATTTATTTACATCTATAATCGCGTAGGTTCTTTAATAAAGGGGCATGTTTATTATTAATACTTGTTAGGAATCTTTTGTACATATAAATTTAATTTTCCACTACTAATAATTTTTTAGTTTTGAAATCGGTAATTATTTAATTTAAATCTAGAAGAGGCTGTTGATTATTTAGAAAATAAATAAAAGAGTTTTAAGCCTTTTCGGCATCTTAGGCTATTAATATATAGACTTTCATCGATATGCGATTAATATTTATTACGATTCAAATTATTCAGGCATATAAGATTTAAACTTTCGACCGTTGGTTCTCGTTGAAACATTTTGTAAATTAAAATTAAATATACAAATTAAACACTAGGTTATTTGTTTCAAAGGTTTTATTAATTAAAAAATTAACACTTGATACGTATTTCGACAATTCCTTGTCATCATCAGAAGTGATTACATTCTATAAACTTCTGATGATGACAAGGAATTGTCGAAATACGTATCAAGTGTTAATTTTTTAATTAATAAAACCTTTGAAACAAATAACCTAGTGTTTATTTAATGTATATTTAATTTTTAACCAGGCATATTTATTTATACCATTTGGTTTCCAAATGATTTAAATAAATAATCTTCGGACTGCCTGGAGTCAAAATCCACTTTTTACGTTATCAATATTGACATTTGTTAGCAACCTTACGACTTTAATTATATAAATAATTCCATCATCATTTATTACGAGGTGAAACGAGCTTAAATTATAAATATACAGTCAGTCGACTCTCGATAATACGAAATCCAAGGGTCCACAAGAATAATTGGAATAGGCGAGTTTTTGAATTTTCAAGAAGATAGAATTACCAAAAGTGGAAAAAAAAATTCGAATTATTAAGAGTTTTCATATATTTGAAAATATGGATATCTTACATAAATTTAGAGCCTCAAATAAAAAAGTAAAAATGTCGACACAAAGTGTGACAAGTACAGAACACAACTTTTTCTTACTGAAGTTAAGAGAAAAGTTGTGTGCTGTGCCACCAGTCACAGCAGATTTTTTCGATTTACCGAAGTTAACAGCTGAAGAGTTTGAATTATCGAAAAAGAGAGTCGACTGTTTAATAATTGAAAAATTCATTAATTTAGTGCTAATTTGAACCCGGAACTAAAATATAATAAATCATTATCCTTGAATGCGCCATTACCTATCATTTCGCCTATACAAAAAATTTCGACCCACCCCCTTAACAAAATCCTGGGACCGCCATTGCATTCCAACAATATAAATGTCTATTAATGATTAATTAGGATAGACTAATTAAGACTAACTAACAACGCACACGTTTGATAGTCACTTAAAAGTAATGACATATATGTAAGCTATATATGCAAAATGCGCGGCGTTTAATGCCAAAAACTCGACATAAGTAATCAACAATTTGAGTTGACAAATTTATTTGTTTTAATTAGGCTATAAGTAAACGTTTATTTCTTTAAATAAAAATAATACTCTGAACAAAATCATTCCGGTCGATATATTTTTTTATTTTCTCAAAGAATTTGAACTGGAAATTGCTTCCAATAACGGCTGTCCGTCAGAGTGTCTATTTGTTTGTCTGAATGTCGGTTTGTCTATGAGGTTAAAGGCTTAATCCTTTAACTTGGAGGGTTGCTCAAGGCGGTCGGACCCTCAAAGGCTAAATAAAGTCTCTCATCCCCCAAGCAAATAAAGGCTTACTGCGTGGACAAATCTTTTGATTAAGGCCTAAATTAAGTTGGCCATTTAAATAATTTCCGCCTAGAATGCTCATTGCATTAATAGAATAAAATCTTTAATTAATTAATTAATAATACTAGTCGCACAGCACTCAACTTTCTCTTACCTTAGGTAATTTAAATTTGTGTTCTGTGCTTGTCACACCAGATTTTTTGTGTTGACATATTTTTAGTTTCCGCCGATGTAGAATATTAGATTTTTTTTTTAAATTCCTTAAGGTCTTTTTCGACAACGAAGGTCATTTAGATCTCGTCTCTAATTATTTCAATTGTATTGGTAGACAATCCGATTGAAATAAATTCTCGCATGAGATGCGAACCGCGACCCTTGATACAAATGGCCAGCACGCTACCACTATACCAAGGTCCGAGGGCGATATAAAATTTTTTATAAAAACACTCACTTTTTTCTCATTCACACTCACATTCTTTTCGGCAACTCAGGCCATTTAAGACTTTTATTTACAATAACCGTTGTATTAATAATTATATATATTGGGGGTCCAGGTATTCTTATTTAAGCCATTTGGTATCAAAATGGCTTAAATAAAATCATCGGACTGCCCGGGGTCCGAACTCGCGACTTTTGGTATACGAGGTTAGCACGCTAACCTCTACACCAAGCCCCGAGGGCCATATAAAATTTATAATCACGAAAAACTATTTATATTTTATTGCCATGGCAACCATTTCTCCTATCGTTCCTATAAAAAACAAGAGTAAAGCGTGCTTTAAAAGATTTCAAGAGCAAATGAGAATATACATTTTAAAGAGCATCTAAAAAATAATTTTTTTTTTTTTTGAATTTTAATCAAAATCGTTGGTGCAAATTTTGAGAAAATACAAAAAAAAAAAACTGAAAAAGTACATTAGTAAAGTAGTAGTACTTTTTGGCAGATTTTGTTAGCTTCGTGCTACGTGCCAAGGGAGTCCCTAACTTGAATAAATATATTATTTCAATCAACCTTCTAGCTCTTTTCGCTTTTGAGATATTTTGTTCACAGACAGACATATAGAACATTTTGCGGGACCCACTTTTGATAATGGTCAAATAAATTTGGATCGAAACGTCTTAAATCAGTAAGTTTCATTGATGTAGAGACTACTTCTTTCTGACTGCCACCTCCTTTCATTAAAATTCTCTGAAAATGATTGAAATTTCTTCTCTACAAAAAGTAAAAGGCATCTTTTTTAAGTCATTCTTTCTTCTAATGCATTATCATATTTTCTGAATTTTTCCGAAAATATTTCACAACGTTGTTTTTTTGATTGATTGACCTGGATACTTCTTGTCGCTTTTAGATTATGATGTCATTGTCCTGTCTTTAACCTCTCAGGGAGTGGGACAATAAATTATTTACAATACAACTTCATATAGGCTATGTGTGTTTTGTAACTTGTTTTCTAATTTCGTCAGAAGTTCAATTATTTGAAAACTTTTAAAAAGGTTCTTTCTATCTATTGACTCAAAGAAGAAAGTCTTTTATTTATAAAACATTCCAAAAAAAAAGTTGCCAATTGTATTTCAGAACAACTCGCTCACTCACTGATGTTAAGATAATAAAATAAAAAGTAAATAAGTCGGTATTGGAGTTTAATTCGAAATTGACTTTACCAATTTTATAGAGTAAATTCTATCGGCATTTGAATAATCTTCATAATTCAAATGCCATAGGCCTAAAATAAATATAAAATTTTGTATTCATAAATTTATTTAACTAGGTAGAAATTTTTTTACTTGACTGCCCCGAATTTTACTGCTTAACTTTTTTTTTTATTTTGTAATTATGTTATAATTATGAATCGGATTTGCTTATTTTCCCTTTTTTCTTTCTTAATTATCTTTGAACTTTAAGTTAAATACAATAGAAACTTGCCTTTTGCATCATGTATATTTGGACTATGTTATGACTGAAGGAACCAAGCGCCATTGATTTGACAGGAAAAGGATAGCCAAAGAACCAATGCACTGAAGATGGCCAGACATTAGGTCGGCCGAAATATGTGCAAGTTATATGGTATAAGACGATTCCTGAAAATTTTTGCTGTTTTATTTCTCCCGTCAAATCATCCAACGAAATGAATTTTATTAATTTCATGACAATCATTTTCTGTCTAAAATCAGTGCTTTGAAATTTGTTTTACTAATGTTTATTATTAGCAATCGCTTTAATTTTAATTTCGCCTAGCCACATCTACGATCTTGATTTGAATTCTTTTATTTCTCTATTTTTTATATAGGCCTTTAAATAATGATTAAAGAAATAACGATTTTTTCATTGGCAATGTCAATCGCCATAGTTTCACGAAGCCTTTTCCACTTGTCTGGTAGCTGTCCGTTCGTTTTGCGTCTCGCACTTTCCTATCTTTCTCTTTTTCCCGTCTTTCCCTCAAGTAATGGACGTCGAATGGTTTGCGATCTCCCCCATCCTCTTCGTCACTCACATCGAAAAACCACCCGGAAACACACACACACAATCTTGTGCTCGTGCGATAAAAGTGTCAGAAAAGGGCTCTCCGACAAGAGACCGCAAACTCAATTCCACCTCAGAGAATGACGAATAGGTGGGTGGAGTCTGACAGCCGACTATATCAATCGGGGATCAAAAATATTGTTTATTTGATTTACCTTTACTAGCGAAAAGCCAACTATTGTTTATTATAGATAAAATATATTTAAAAGGAGTTTCGATCCCGTCCTTTTGTAAGCGCGTTTTAGCCCGCTCTAGAAATAGGGGTAGTCGTCTTAAATGTGTTTATCCAAAAATGTCTAGTAACTTTCCTTTTAGTAATCCTGTTCATTTGTCTGTTTTTGTAAAAGATCTGTGGAGTTGGTTTATAAGCAGGGGCGCCGGAACGAATTTGAATCATGGGGGGGGGGGGGGGCAAAAAAATTTTTTTTAGAAAATTAAAATAATTTAATATGTTTAAATTGTATAAAACAAAAAAAATCTACTATAAAACTTTAAAAATTTTAAATAAAATCTAAATTTTAATAAAATTAAAATTTTAAAAAATTTGGTAGTGATTTTATCAAAAATTTTTGGAAGAAATTTGGAAAAAAATGAATTTCTTACTCTTTTAATTTTTTTAATTGAGAAGATTTTATTTTTCAAAAGTAAAAATATATCATTTTTAAAAATAAATGAAATAAAAAAAGAAATTTTGCCCCCCTCTGCCCCCCCCCCAGTTCCGGCGCCTATGTTTATAAGTAACATTAACAATTGATTTGCAACATTCAAATTTATTTTTTTTAACATAAAATTATTGTAGTGCATTCAGGATTTGTCTCTGGGGGGGGGGGGGGAGGGTTATGATTTCTTTTTTTTTGAGGATTTAGTTTTGGAAGTAGGAATTATAAGGATCGTTTGGGGGTTTGTTCTTTAATTTTAAAAGAAATGCAAACATTTTTTTTGTATAAAAACCAAAAATCCATTCCCTGGATGTTATTTTTCTCTCTTCTGGACCGGGGGGTTTAACCCTCCTGGTTGCGAACTGACAAGTGAGTTAAAAAAAAAAAAAAAAACAGGTATTATGTACAGTTAAGTACATTCTATTGAACCACAAAAAATTCAATTTAAAAATCTTTCATATTAAAAAAATCTGGTGTGACTGTCGCACAGCACACAACTTTCTCTTACCTTCGGTTATTTGTATTTCGACTAATTCGTTCAAATTTGTCCGTTCCCAGAGAAAATCTTAATTTTATACTTCCGATAATTGGTAAACCCGATAATTCGTACCAACCGTCCACGCCGTGACCATACGAATTATCAGGATTATGCCTATTATTAAATATGCCTAGGTCATTTAAATAGAAATCAAAGCGAAAGTTTTTTTTGGCATTAAAGTTTTTTTTTCGCCAACGGAGACCATTTAGACTCCATATGATAATATTTATTGGGGTCTCTATTTATTTCAATTTATTGGTAGCCAATTAAATTTTTTCCGCATGAGACGGGATGCGAACTCGCGACCCTTGGTCCACAAGGCCAGCACGCTAATCTCTGCACCAAGGCCCAGACATTAAAATTAATAATACCTGAAGCAAATTTTTATTTAATTCAATAAAAAGAGGTATGACGCTATCTTTAAAAAAAGGATGATTTTTTTTTATTTCCTGCTCTCTCTTATCTTTCTTTATGGATCACCTCTCTTGCATTCTGGACACAATTTTTATTAGATTCATCTTTTTCTTTATTTCTTCGTTGTCGAGTTTTAAAATCAGCATTTGAAATTTTATTATTTCACCGCCTTTTTTTTTTTTAAATAGATTAAAAACACTTGTGTGTGGGTTTATTTGTTTAAATAGAATAAATTTGGGTCAAAGTCAGCACTTAGATGATGCCATTTTCTTGAAAAATATTATTTTCGGGTCACGGATTAAGTTCGGATACCAAATGGCTTAAATAAAAATGCCTGGACCCCCAATAGATATTATCATAATTAACGGTTATCGTCAAAGTCTTATATCGCCTAAGTTACCGAAAAGACTGTATGTATGTGAGTATGAGTGGGAAAAAAGTATGAGTGTTAAAAAAAAGACTAAAAGTAATTGTTACATTCAAAATTAAAATTTCGGTTCAAGATACAAATAGACCAAGCAAAAACATAAATTTTTCCGAGACAACTTCTATAATCCATTCCTGATTGATTTTTTTTACTTTCTTCTTACCTATATGTATATGTTAATATACATATACATAGAGAGAAAGTATTGGATTCATGTCAAAAATTCTTTGATGGATATACACGTTTTGAGGTCCCCTGAATCCAAAAAAATGGTTTTCTCTGACATGGTCTGTCTGTGTGTCTAGGTTCAATTTAAAGCATGAAGGAATTGAGCCAGGAGGTTGAAATTTTATATTTAAGTTAGACGCCTCCCTGGAGCGTGAAAATAAACTTTTAATCAAAATCGGCCAAAAAGTACTAGTACTTTACTGATGTAGTTTTTCAGTTTTTTATGATTTTCTCAAAATTCGCTCCAACGATTTTGATTTAAAAAAATCAAAAATCAATTATCTTTTAGATGCTCTTTAAAATGTATATTCTCATTTTGGCATTGAAATATTCTGAAGACCACTTTACTTTTGTACTTCATAAGAAAGATAGGAAAAATGGTTGCCATGGTAACAAAATATAAATATTTTCCCATATAAGTTGTATGCTGTGCTACAGTCATACCAGATTTTTATTTTATATATCTTCTCAAGTAGAATAATAAAATTGAGTTCTTCAATTCGACATCCACCACATATACTTCTGTTGTGTTTTTTGTATTAGTTCTTATTCTCATAAAACACGATTTCGCACTAAATGTCACCGTTTTATAGGAGCCGAACCCGTGTATTTTATTTTTCTATTTTCAAGGTGATATGGCTCTCTCTTGTTATTTATTATACAAGAATAAAACATTTCATTGAGTCTCTAAAGCTAAGCCTATTAATGAAAAAAAAAACATCAATGAATGATGGAAATGGTCGACGCTGTTGTTGTGGTTGGATTTCTATTATTTACAATCGCCAGTTTTGGTGGAGCCATTACCGATAATCCCGCCACCGTAAATTCATTACGTTCGCCGGGTTGCCAGGTGCACCACGATCAATGGCCCACCGTACCCCTCTCTTTTTATTTCGGATTGTTTGTTCCACAATAAAAAAAAAAATTCACCTCCCACAAACCAGTCTTCTTTTTCTGACATTATTTTTAAAACAACTGTTCTTTTTTCTTTTATTTATTTATTTATTTTTTTTACTTTCTCTTACCTATGTATATATGTAATATATATATAGAGAGAAAGTATTGGTTTCATGTCAAAAATTCGATGTCGAGATTTTGATGGATCTTCACGTTTTGAGGTTCCCTGAATCCAAAAAAGTGGTTTTCGCGACATGGTCTGTCTGTGGGTGGGTGGGTGTGTGGGTGGGTGGGTGGGTGTGTGTGTCTGTGTTCACTTTTAAGCATGAAGGAATTGAGCTATGAGGCTGAAATTTTATATATAAGTTAAACACCCCCCGGGACCGGAAAAATAAGCTTTTAATCAAAATCGGCCAAAGAGTACTAGTACTTTACTGATGTACTTTTTCAGTTTTTTTCGATTTTCTCAAAATTCGCTCTAACGATTTTGATTAAAATTCAAAAATCAATTATTTTTTAGATGCTCTTTCAACTGTATATTCTCGTTTTGCCCTCAAAATTGTTTGAAGCACACTTTACTCTTGTGCTTCATAGGAAAGATAGGAGAAATGGTTGCCATGGTAACAAAATATAAATATTTTCCCATACTTATAAATTTTACATCTGAATTCAAATATTCCATACTGCCGGGAACTAAATACATGTCGACACAAAAAATTTGGTGTGACAAGCACAGTGCACAACTTTCGATTACCGAAGGTAAGAGAAAGTTGTGTGCTGTGCGCCAGTCACACCAGATTTTTTAATTTCTTTTATATAATTTCATCATACTGATTGAAAAAAAAAATCATTTTTATCCTATTATTAAATCGATTTTAATTTAAATTTGATTTCGATAAATCGGGAGGAGAGGTCGTGAAACGCTATCACAGATTAATTACTCGAGATTGAAATTTCTATTTTGTTTTTAAAACTCTCTTTACTTAGGCTGAACGCACACAAATTGAGCAAAAACTTTTTCGGTCAAAACGTTTTGTCCAAGAACAAAACGTTTTGCTCAATGCCAACTCACATCGATTGAGCAAAACACTCAATGACATAACATTTTGCTCTCTTCCAATGCACACTGATTGATCAAAAACGTTTTCGGACAAAACGTTTTGCTCAATAGTTCTATTTCCTTGCTCAGCTGAAGGCATCTCAGAGTTAGATAATTTTTTCCCATGAGTGGATTTGAACTCGAGTTTGTTTTCAGCTTAACCGCTTAATTCCCCCCTCCCCTAATCGCTTTTTCTATTAATGTATATATTGTTGAGATTATCTCTTTATTTTTATAAACGAAATTAAGATTTTCTTACAGAAAGTGAAAATGTAATTATAAGACTATCACAATAAAAAAAGAAAAAATAATAATTGATAATTGGACGATGTTATGCATAAAGGAACCAGGCTTTATTTAAATCACAACATTATTGCTCTCTGCGCTTTTTTGTATAAAACAAGAAAAAAAGTTATTGTCCTTGGTTTTGTTTACAATTATGCAAATTAAATGCTCCTTATCTCAAATTTAGGTTAATGGCGCTTGGTTCCTTCAAGAATAACATCGTCCAATTTTCTTACTTTGTCTTTGTTGTGTTGTCGGGTTTAGGAAGAATAGATGAGATGTTTTTTCAAGTTCTTTATTGCTTTCAAGCTAATGATTGTCCGACGCAGGTACTCCCCGGGTGCTGGGGGAGGTCCTTTTTAATATTTTTCTAAACCATAATCCCCCATTCCACAGTGATTCATTCACATGCAGAGTTTTATCTTATCCTAAATTAGAATTTTGATTTTCGAATTTCAAATTTTGTATCTCTCTCTTTCACTCCTCCTTTTCGGCTTCAAAACACTTTATTCCATTTATATATTTTTGTTAAAATTTAATTTAAAACAATAGTACTTTCTTCTTACTATTATTTATAAATGGAGAAAAGTCAAAGTAAAAGATGAATAATCTTTATCCGCCGAAGTCATTGATTGGGCTCAGGATTTAGGAAAAATTATAATTTTCTCCAATGCATAAACAAGATGGGTTCCCAACAAACATCTCTTCTCTTTATTAAGATGTATAAAAAAGTATAGTAGCATTCATATATTTAACAAAATATGAATATTCACAATCCTTATAAAAATATAACATTTTCCAAATGTTATGAAACTTTTATGTTTATTAATATTATTTGTTGTGTTATATTAGGATAATTAAAGTTCCTACCCCCTTGGC
Source organism: Euborellia annulipes (assembly GCA_023213315.1). Taxonomy (NCBI): domain Eukaryota; kingdom Metazoa; phylum Arthropoda; class Insecta; order Dermaptera; family Anisolabididae; genus Euborellia; species Euborellia annulipes. The sequence goes on along the minus strand of JAKCPI010007366.1, from coordinate 833 downwards.
AATTACAGTAAATTCAATAATATCCCCCATTCACCGCATAAAACAAACTTTATTATTATGGTAGGCGCAACGCAAGGAGTAACCCAACAGCAACAACAACAACAACGCCAGTGACTTGTAATATGTTTTTTACCATTTCGAAAAAAAAAAAAAAAAAAGTTTTATTTGTCAGATGTTTCAGTTCGTAGTCAAGATATAAAATTTTATTTTTATTCTCTCGGCCTATTTATAATTTATAATTAAGTAAATTCGCTTTTTTTATTTAAAGTCTTTTTCGGCATCTGAGGCCATTCAGACCTTATATTTAGAGACGAAGGGGTCAATCTGTCTTCCAACCGACCCCTTTAACTTTATTTTGTAATATATTTTAGGTATATTATTTTTTGAAATAGTCTCTTACCTTCTGTAATCGAAAGTTGTGTACTGTGCTTGTCACACCAGATTTTTGGTGTCAACATGTATTTAGTTTCCGACAGTACATTCGATTTTCAAGATGTAAAATTTATATAATTCGAAGAGAAGTTGCTGTTGATGTTATGGAATGGAAAAGAACAAGTACAGGTGCAGCAAATGAAGAGAGCCTTTGGATGCTAAATGCCGAAAAAGGAGACGTTTCGGACAAAATTTATTTGTCCATCTTCAGTCCTCGCTACAAAAATATACAAATTTTAAATAAACAACACAGTTGCGAAATTCAATTACAATGGATCTTACTTGGCTTATAAATTAATTAGGCACAAAGTTGTCATTGTTGTTTTGGCACGAATTTGTGCGCATGTATATTTTTATAAAAATAGGCGAGTGTCAATGTTTCGTGAGTGTCTATAAGATAA